>JAOWBC010000539.1:11923157-11947992 GCA_028566105.1 Hypoplectrus providencianus | reverse complement strand
TGTGTGTGTGTGTGTGTGTGTGTGTGTGTGTGTACATAAACAGGCATAGCACACACACTGGCACACACACCCTTCTAATGACTAGCATTCAAACTCACACTTCCAAGCATGCTGAGTGTAATGTTTTGGTGTTTATGAGGCTGAGGAAGAAGGTGATAAATTATCTCACAATCAAGTAGTGATTCTTCTGCATAATGGGATCAATAATCCCATCTGAAGACACAAAAGAGTGGCAGTAATGTGGCATGGTGGGCGAACTTCAAATGAGTCGTCCTCACCAAAAGAAGCTCCAATAAGGACGCCTCGGGTGATCTGGAATAAAAAGATCTTAAACAGACTCACATGTACATGAGCATCTTTTTCGACACGCTGTTCGACTGAATCAGTCCACTAATTTCGTCTTGCAGTTCGTTCCGTCAGGAAAGAGAGACTGGGACACTCGACGTGAACAAAAGGCCTAAATGTGAATATCAAGACATGTCAGTCAAAGAAGAGCTCAATCTCCAAGAAACCCACTTAATAAGAAAACCCAAATAGCACTTTAAATGAATCTGTATCACCAAGTGCTTCATTTACTTCCTATTCATAATCCTTTTGTATACTGGCTCGCAGCCATATAATCTATCAAAATCAGTATTCTTCAGCAGTGCTGCTTTTTAAGATGCGCAGAGGATGCGTTAAGGGCTTTTTGTATAACACAGGATGTTAAGAGGGAGATGAGGAATGAGGCACAAGTGAGAGAACATGGAGCACAAAGTCATGACCGAATCATGATGATCGCAGGCAGGAATTAGAACTTCTAGTCCTCTTCAGGGGATACACACACTCGATGGCTCACTTCAATAGGTATAACACCTTTTTTAAGCAAACAGCTTGTGCCTACGTAAGAGTCTCACATGTGAATGAAGCAGATGTATAAAGCACCCAGACTAAGTTGAGAGGTCAGTTAATGTTTGCTTAAACATCAGACTGAGGAAAGTAACTCAACATGATGATTTGGGATGATGCATCAGCTCAAGTGTTTCAGACACAGGTGACATTTTAACATTGGACCAAATGTGCATCATCTGAATGCACAAGTCAATGATCCATGAAGTGGACTGGCCAAAATAGAAGAGGCCATGTTGGGCTACGCTACAAATAAACAACACTTGTAGTCTTCAGTCATGCAAGCAGCTTTGTGAGGCTGCAATAGCCTGCTTCTAATTTATATAGGTGGTTAATGCTAACATGCTGATTTCAAGCATGTAGGCTATGATGTTAGCATGCTAACATTCATCAATTAGCACAACATACAGTGGGGGTAAGGTGAATTGGATTAAAAGTTAGATGAAAACTTTAATATAGAGGGAGCAGGAACATTTTCAAAACCAACCAGTAGATGCTGAGATACTGTGTATCTTTATAGAATCAATACATTCAGCAAGTTAAAGCTTTTCCAAATATAAATCATGGATCCATGTTATTATAGGAGTCATAATTGATCTTGTTTGCAGTTTGAGGTGTCCTGTGAACAGTTTTTAGACATTTCTTTTACATTGTTTAGCCTATGGGGAAAATGCATTCTGGATTGCAGCTGGATATTTTGTTGCAGTACTGTGAGTGAAGAAAATTGGTAGGCCAACACCGTATACAGCTCTATAACACTTCAAAACAACTTGATCGCTCTCTGTTGGTGGCCGGACATAGGTCATTAACCCCACTTTCTCCGCGTTAACGAATGAGACATAGCACAGCTAAATGATCAGAGAAGACGTCTTTTTTTTTCTCCCAGAGATAGCTTCTGACACTGATTTTCATGTTTTCTGCCAAATTTGAGATAAATAATTTAGTGGATGCTACAACAAGTTGCCCCTCCATCTCAACCTTAGGTGAAACTAAACACCCTTGTTACATACTGGATTAATAAACACACACACTTAAAAATTCACCGCTCTGGGGAAGCAATTTTGCTTTTTGAACAGCATGTACTAGTGCCACCAGGAGTCAAACAGCCTGTAGACAGTCAAAATGAGAGGCTTAGCTGGTATCATGAACACACAAACACACTTCTTTATGTCAGTGCTGCTTCTGCCGATTGAATGAAACATTGCATCATGTCACTCAGTGAATCACCACATTCATCGTAGGACATTATTGAAATTCATGCAAACACATCGCAGCCACTTCAATCTTACACTGTGAACTCAAGGTGGATCTTATCCTTTATAGTGTACAATGAAAATGAGGTAAAAATACAAACAAACTAATAAAAGGTACTCAACAAAAATCCATCTATGAGCACGCAAGTGGGAGTTGCTTTCCCTGACATGTCTGCTTTGCTTGTTCGCAGCTTTATTCTCAGCTAAACCAGCACTGCACATACAGTGGATGAGTCCATGCTTGGGGTGGGATTAGTCTGAGCCAGTATTCTGTTCATTAAATATTTACAACATGTTCTATAATTAAAAACGGCTCTGACAACCTGGTCCGATTTGGGGAGAAATCTGCTGGATTTCTGTGCAGCACAAAAGAGGAAGAGGGCGCCGTTCTTCCAGCTCAAGGGGAGACAAATGGCTTATGTGACAGGTCCAGGGGAGGTCAGGGGGTCTATGTTCCTTTATTTAAATCACATCAGCACTAATAATATCATAAATACATGGTTGTTTATGCTAATAAGAAGCCCACAGTTAACATTGTAGCATAGATAAAGTAATGCTGTAAACGTTGCACATTTAGGTGTTTGTGGTGCAGGATAATTTCTTGGTGCTTGTAGTTTTTGTTTTGGTCGTTATCAGAAATAATTTCTGTTGTGTCGTATAGAGAGCAAGCTGTTTAAATGCAAATGTGTTTTCCCCCGTCCTCCCATCAGCCTCCCGGTTTGGACAATAAGTTCTCTCCCAAGATTTGTTAAGATGAAAGGGCCTGTAATTTTCCGCTGCTGTGAATCACACTTTTCAAATTTACAGTGTGTACGACTGTAAAAGGAAACACTGACAGCAGGCTGCCCGTATATTCACGACCAGGCAGTTGCATGCAAACGGTTAGAAACACAAGTAAAAAAAAAAAGGCTAAATCTTGCACAGTCTTTGGTGCTGTCTTGCCTATTACACCAATTTTACACAGACGTCTGACATCTAAATTGCTGCTTTTTACTACACTATTGTGCTATGGTGACAATGTGTTACTTCTGGTAAGCAAGCACTACTATTACTTAGATAAAGCATCGGCAACCCCCTGGTCGGCTACGTGGGCTGCAGCTTCAAACTGAAGGTGATTTGAGTAAAGAGGGCCTTATATTAGCTAGTAAAAGATCAATCAGCTAAAATAAGATTCTGTCCATATTTTGCATTGAGTTGTTAAATCTAACAGAAAGAAAGATGCTTTTTAGATTTGATCACCGATTTAATGTTTTTTGCATAAATCTCAACCATAATTGGCTTGTTTTTGCAGAACTGGCCTACCACCCAAAAAGTATAATTTCTGCTATCCAATACTCTGAGCCGTTAGCTAGCATTGTCCCTAAATTGTTCTTCTTTGTATTGGGTTTGACAATAATTGACAGCCTTTGCTGAACCCGGCAGCATCCCGGAGAACACGAGGCTTTCTCCACTGTCAGTTCAGAGAGCCAAAAAACTGACAACTGCTAAATGAGAAAATAACAAGAAATAAAGTCCTTTTCTGTTTTCTCAGTTATTCTTCTATCATTCTAATTAAGCCCCACCGCAACGAGAGTCACCCTGTGTAGCTTCTGTGTGTACCTGTCTGTTACCTTTTCTCTCAGTGTCCCCCGAGATCTATTTGTGTCCGTCTGTCTGTCTGTGTAAATGTGTCTCTGCCACATCTGCTCCCGAGGTGAATGGAGCACAAATGTCCCGTCAACAGTGACATCATATAAGGTCTTTTGATTGACAGATGAACAGAAGGTGAAGCCACCACGCTGCGACAGGTTGTTTGGGCTCAGGTGTGCAGGTCAGAGTCTTAAGTCTAGATAAACTTTAGTTTAATACCCGTTGTGACCCTATGTGAGACCACAGCAGTCCGGATATGTCAACGTATGTCAGTCGTAGTACACAAAGAGAATAAATATTAATAATAAATACAAATTTAGAGTGTAATCATATATCAGATATGTTTGCTGATATATGTTGTTTTTTTCTTATAACTAAAAGCAATCAGTGTTCATTGTAAACAGAATGCATTCTTTTTTTTTTCTTTTCTTTTTTTTTGCACATTTTTAATTTGATAGATAATTTCTGTAATAATAGAATATTTTTCCCCTCTGTACTGGAGACAGAATGATATGGGATCTTTAAGACATATAAGATGCAGATTCTGATTTTTGGATTGGATTTTGCCTGATTTTTCAACACTGCAAATGTACCCAGAGACGTAATTGCTCAAATATTAAACTAAACTGAATAACATTTACAGCAATTAAACATTATACAAACAATGAATTACACTGTCAGTCAGTTACATAAATGATAACTGAGAAAATAAAGAATAAATATAAATAAATATACAAATCATTACTGTTATACAACTGTTTCAGTCAATTGCTGACTTATGAATAAAAAGTATACAAAAATTGATAACTAAACTTTTAAACATTATGCCAAGCAACATTTTCTACATTATATATTGTGTAAAATAACTTTCCAACAACGACACATATTGGAAAGCAAATACACTGAAACTGACAGTTGTTGGCCAATATATTTGATATCAATTAACCAATGTATCTGTCAGGCTTTACTCTCTACAATGTAGACTATATTCAATAATGCCAAAAGTGCCATAATGTACAATAATATTATTTATTTCTTACAAGTAGCAGTTGGATTAGGTCTGTGGCATCTCATTATAATTAATAGGATTTAATGTCTGTGTTTATGCCTTCCTTCTGACTTGACCTCTCCAGGCAATCATGCCTGATATACGCTATGATATAATATGTTTTTTTTTAAGTAACAATGTGGGTAGATTTGTAGGCATGTCAAAAAGTTGTAGAAGGTTTTAAAATGTTTTAGAATTGGTTTTGTAATTAAGACATGCACAAATTTTTAAGCCTCTGGTACCTATCTTCCCATCTGGCAAAACTGAGTGAATCTAAAGAGTCAAAAACCTTTTACCTCAAGTAAATAAGCAATTACTATAACTGCAAAATCAGTATTAAATTGCTGACTATCCCTGAAGGTTTTGGGGGATGTGGTGTCTAAAAACGGCAGCTTTGATTTAAACAGCAGACCATAATGAAATGCAAAATTAAAAAAAAAACCTTAAACCCCTATTAAATCGTTTAACAGGCTTTGATGTTTATTGGGAAATAAGTGTATTTTAAATAAGACAATTGAATAAGGACGTCATGATGCCCTCATCACGTCACTGTTGTGGTTTAGCATTTAATATGTCTGCTGAGTACACGTTTGACGGCACTTAGCATGCCGTGGAACTGAAGAGCAAATGGGATAACTTGGTGAATATATTAACACCATGTCAGACGCCATGCTAGATGCAGGCTTCACTGAAGGAGAGTCTGATAATGGAGCGTAAATGTATGATTTAAGCAGGCCAGCGAATGCGTTAAAAGCACCAATCCTCAAGGTTGTTAAATAAGTATTTTTTTCTACATGACTGTCAATCAGCCTTTCAGTCCATCCAAATACTTATCCTGCAAATTAAATGCATTTACGGATTTAATGTTATTATTCAAGCGCATAATGTTGAATTTATGTGAGCACACACAAGCTGTTACACACCAAGACGGACTTTCAAGAAGCACTCTGCACTCACACTGAGGCAGCAGCTTCAGATACATTTTTGTGCAGTATTGCAATAGGAGTAGCTCTAATGGGGTACAGGCTGTAGGTAATGTATTTTAACTTAATAATCAGCAACCGTTTTTCATTTTCAATCCTTTAAATTAAGACCAGGTCAAAGATGAGGCTGAGTGCAGAGACAAGAAAGATACTACTCATAGTCTAGATATAAGAGCATCATGTTTTGGCCTGAAGTTTATAGTGCTTTAAACGAATAGGTCAGGGAAATATTTTCTTTTTAGAATTAAATGAAAAAGATCAAATCTACTCTCACATCAGTTAGCTAAAAGTAAAGGTACAGCAAGTAGTAGGTTACTTTAGCTTAGCATAGAGACTGTAAACAGCTAACTCAGCACGTCCTCATAAATAAACGTGGTTTATGTTGTGGAACCAAACTACCTGGTTAAGTTTTAGCAGCATAATGACTTAGGCTTTTTTTTTCTTTTTGAGAGGAGTAGCCTGGCTCTTAAAAATAATTAAATTTTCCAACCAGGATCACCGAAGAGACTATTTTTATCTTGTTTATTTCATTAAGGGGCTTACAAGACAAGTGTTGCTGGCTGATAACTGTAGCTTTAAATGTATGTAATGTAATGTGTAAAAGTAAGCATTTATACTTCATTGACATGTTTTTAATTATTTTAAAGTAATATTGAAAAATTGATCTGCATTCTGACCTATTTCCAATAAATTATATCCGTCCCATCTTTATAGGAAAAAAAACGTAATCATGACATGATTCATAACAGCCAATGCGATGACGTTTTGTTCCATGGAAACACTACAACTCATTGTTATTGACTCGGTTATCTCACAATACAACAACTTGTAACCCCCTTACTGCTCAGTGCTCTAAACAAACTCAACTGTGAGCACTAATTCCTCCCGGCCAAACAGGCAGAATGCCATACATGTCTTCCTGGTCATATGCACTCCATTAATCTCTGCATATGTGTGTGCGGCTGGATGTGTTTAAACACACTTGTGTTAGTCAAACATTGCTATTGATTTTACTCAGCCATACAGCATCGCATTCTGTTTGTTATCACTGGGCTTTGTGAGAAAGCAAAATCTATTTCTCACGACTCCATCCCCCTCCCGGAGTCTGTCGACACCAGAGGGGACTGAAACAGAGCCTCTGTGAAGTCGCTGCACAGTCAGTTCCCCACTGTTCCCACCACAAAAGAGAGGAAACAAACACACGTCCAATTCGTCCGATGTGTCAAAGTCATACGTAGGATTGTGCTTCGCTATTAGGAGAATGTGATGGGTTTTTTGTTCTTCTGAGACAAAACAAGCTGTATTTTGTTTGTGTTAGATTGGTCCTATATAGAAAAATCAGAATAGGATACTTGGAGGAAAGAGATGAATCTGCCAAATTTAACCAGTTTTCAAGTTACAAACTTAACTTGCACAAGGGAGAACTCTTTCCTTTAAATAAAGGGGCATGGTTGTTAAAGTATACTAATCTCCTGTTGAAGACTGTGGAATCCCTGAAAAATCATCATCAATTTTTTTGCTCTGAAAAATCATGTGAAACATCTTACAGCAATGGTTTCCTCTATCCACTTGTATGTTAATCTTAATCGAGACAAAATGTTCAATTAATCTTGATATTGAATTAATGTCATAATGCTGGGACTTACTGGAAACCAACAATTAGCTGAGAAATGTTGAAAACTCTGCAGAACTGAGGAGAATCATGAAATTGGGCAGTTAAACCTCACTATGAAGGTAAAAATCAAGTGTCCAACAATTGTCATGTATTTCTCACACCCAAAAGACTCTACAATATGCCAATAAAGTAGCTAATTTATGATCTTGCCTGTCCTTTGCCTTCTAAAGATTTGGTTTCTCTGAGTAGTATCTGGTTGGCAGTTTTAAGTGAATCGTCAATAACTGTCGGTAACTGTTGTGTCTCTGTGCTGCTGAGTTTTTGTTACCTCTCTGTCTGTGGGGAAATTTGGCGAGTGTGTTCTTCGTCTCGGTGTGTGCTTACCCTAACTGCCACTGGGGTAATTAAGTATTTCCTTGTGCAGTAATTGCCAATTTAATGTTCTGTGCTCGCATCTCAGATTTGTAGTGTCAGGTCTGTCAGTCAAGCTGGGCGTAGTTTCCATGGGGATAAGGAAAGCGTCGTAGTCATTCCCTTCAACAAGTTGGCCAAATTACCTGTAGTCCTAAACTGGGGGTTGCTATGGAGAGGCAATTACCCTCAATCGTAATTGTGGCAGACTAATGCACCCGTCATACCCTCTTATATTAATGGGGTTTTTCTCTGTAAATAAGAATCTCCAAGAGTCATCAATAGAAACTTGTTTCTAGCAATCAACAGAGCTGCTCTGGGTAGCGAAGGGGACACAGGATGGATTTAAAGCATGTGTGTGACTGTGAATGTGTGTGTACATACTTTATCTTTTGGCTACCTGATACCATGGCCATCGCAGACACACACTGAATCTGAAGTGTCAGCTTTCAGATGGGGTCCCTTTGACTGCATGCAGAGACCCAGGTGCATCCATTCCATCCTTCAATTGAGCCCTACTTCCTTTCCCTCGACACCACCTGTTCACCTCTCTCTCTCACACACACACACACACAAACACCCAGTACCCTCAGGTAATATTTACATCATGACACAGGTGACTTGAGATGCACTGGCCAGCACTAGTGTAGATGCTGATCCAGTTTGACTTGCCATCCTCAGAGTGGGAGTGAGTCCTCATTTGGATTGTGATTAATTTCATTTCCCAGTTAAAGACGTTTGTAAGTGGGCCGCCAGTGGAGAACACACAACCTGCTCAATCTCCATTAACTACGTGGATTAAATCAGCTCTCATCATGGCTGATCTGCCGTGAGAAATAGGATTAATCAATCGGAGACAGTACATCTATCTGCAAATTAAAAACGTTGCTCGTCTCTGAGCACGTAGCTCCATCGTTCTGGTGTTATTTTGGTGACATGGTGAGTGGGTGGCTTTCTTTTAATAGGAGAACATCAATCGCACAAAACTGTTGTGTTGGCTGACCAGTTTTTGAAGTGTGTTTGAAAAAAGAAATATGGAGCATTGCTGGAAAACTGCAATAAACATCAGTACGGATTATTTAGCACACTGGTTTCCAACCCCCTTAAAATAAACTCCAGTACCCTCCACATTAATACGTCCAAACATCTTCATCTAAGTATAATAAACTGGATATTAACTGTGAATAATGTTAAAGTCGATATACAATTTAACTGTAAATTCTGAGGTCAGTATTGTCTCATTCTGATTCATATAATAACCACTGTGATTAGTAGATTTAGTTGGAAATTTAAACCAGTTGCCCAGTAATTTTAGCAAAATATTTCAATCATTTTTCATTACTGTACGCTATTGGAGCTGTCAAGAGGAAGCTTGGAATGCTCTGCTTAGTCTGCTACCCCTGCGACCCGGCCCTGAAAAGGCTAAGGTAATAGATGGATTTTAATCTTTTTTTCATTACTCATAATGATTTCAACCATTTATTCATCACTTTAAGCTATTTCAAGTGTTCAGTCACTCAAGAGGAGTCATCAGTTCCTTCACTTGACTATAGGTTCTTAACTATTTCAGGCAATAAGCCATTTCTTTAAGCACTTTAGCAAATGTTTAGCTATCTAATGTTCTAACCAATGCCATTTATTTTAACTTTCTTTACTTTTAGCCATATCAATCAATCATTTTATTGCTTTTAGCTGTTTGATCACTTGCTGCCACGTTATTGCTGCTCACATGGCAGGAAGAGTACAGAACATAAATGATTTACCATTTGTTCAGGCTGTTTTGTCTAAAAAATGACAGACAACTACTTCAAACTGGTAAATCTGGATCATCATACTAATGCTCCCCACGCTCTGACTTGATCAATATATTGTTAGTTAATTGTTTAGTTGTGCAGTGGGATAAATCACTACTGTTGCTGACAGTTCATTATATCCCTTTGTCACGACACAGACAAAGACAGAGACTTTACTGACAAAAAGTTCAGCTGTAAAATGACTGAAATGTTCTGCAGCTTTGAAATGTTACAGATCAGGAGATGAGTGATGGTTTATTTTATATCGTATATGTTGTCCAGTATTAACTGACGGATGGACTCTGAGAAGAATGCTGCATTCAGTGATTGCTGGTCTCCCTCTTACGGTGAATACAGCCAGGTGCTTTGGTTGACTTTTCTTTGATCCCTGATGTAGAGCATCGCTGCTGGCAGCCATCTTCTCTGTCTTGATCTGAGAAACATGGCACAGATTTTGAAAATCATGCGATGTGAACCAGCAGTGCATGTTGTGTGCATCACACGTATTAAGAATCTTTGTTTCTTGTATTTATTTTCCCAGGATTAGAGGCACAGATGCTGGTAAGATTCATGGCTTATATTTTATAGAATGCCAAAGCTCGACAGTAACAGTTGCCAGGTTGCTATTGGCAACCACTTTTGACCAATTGGCAAACAATTCTGGGGTTTATAGTAACCCTTTTTAAAATACATTATGAAAAATAGGCACAAACAAAACAGAAAAATGTGCACCTAGAATTTTGTATTTGTTGAATTAGTTATATTTAAAGATTTCCATGTGATCTGGTATTTTATGTGAACTGTCAGATAAAAATACAAACTGCAAAGAATTTTGTTGGGTTTCTGTTACAGAGCTTTTACTCTTTTATGTAAAATTGCATTGATAAAGGTGTGACTCCATAATATGTTACTATAACATATGATCATTAAAAAAGTATATTAAAATTAAACATATTTTCAGTTTGGGCATGCAGAAGCTGATGCCTGGTTGCCAGCTGTACCTTTAAAATTGAAGTCATGGTGTGTGACATATGTCACAATGTGTTTACATTAGAACATGAGATTTCAAACTCCTAACTCAGAACCACTGTGCAAAGCAAATGCTAAATTGTGGAGGAAAAGTATATCAAATCAATCAAGCATATTAAGTAATGCATTATTAACTGCAAAAGAAAATGCAAAAAAAAGTGTGATAAATGTTGCACATTCCATCATTAATTATATTTCCATCAAGTCTTATATAAAGTGCAGAATTAACTTAGCATGCTGAACAGCCATTATTTACAATGAAATAAATCTCTTTTGGTGTGCATGCAGATTTCATGTATGTCAGTTAAAAAGCATTATGTGACATCATGTTCTGAGGATGTGGTATGTCTTAAAAATAAGTCGATCTCTGTTAACCTGTTACAAGAAGAAACACATAGATTTTTGTATAACCCAAATCTCTATATAAAATGTAATTAGGTAAAAAGCAAAATCTGTTCCGGCTCTACACTTTTGACCTGAACATCTTCCTTCTCTGCAGACGTGCTTGATTAAAAAACTGACGCTGTGCTGCTCTTTGCTGCCCTCACATGCCTCTTAAAGGAACTTTCTACACCTCAAGTGCAATGCATGCAAACACACCTCCACAATATTCATAAAATCTAATAAAGGCTGGATCAACCAAACCCTGAGTCCTTGAACTGAAGAATGCCTGAACTGAAAAACTGATTGATTATTATTGACTGAGTCTGTTTCAGACTCCCCACATAGAATGAATAAACACAATTACCGTGGATCTCTCTGTTACAGCTATGCATAGGCTACATATTTGGTGCTCACCTGAGCTGGTGGATTCCAAAGCGAGGTAACCATCCAGCAAGGAAGTGAACCCTGTCAGCCCACCCATGGCAGCATAAGGAACATCCCTGCCGATAGGCCGACCACGGGCCTCCCTCTCCATTTTTGTTTCAACCTGCCAAAAAGTGATTTGAGTTTAAACTGAGTTCTGTGTGCTCCTGTGTTTGATGTTTGGCTCTACTGACCAGAGTCTGATGGGCAGAGCTGGGCTGGCCGCACCCACACGTGAAGGGGCTGTTGAACCCAGAACAGGAACTGCCTGAAAATTGTTTTAGGAAACAAGTATGTGAAAATCCTCTTGGACATCAACTGTATGTTCGGCTTGTGGGAGTAAGAGTTATATTGGGCTATTTCAGACTCACACTTGTTGCACAAATAGCCAGTAACTTCACTATGATCCTGAGGAAAGTGTTTACACCTGCAGCGGACAGGGTTCGGCCCAATCCGGGGAACATACTGGTAGGCAGAACAATGACATCCCCTGACCTGGCATGGAAGAGCCAGGGGTCGCTCAGGCGGGACCAGTTCAAAGTCAGTCTTATGTTGCTTGTACCTGGGCAAAATACATTAATCATATTAATCAATATATTCATCCAACATGCTTCTTTGTGCATATTCATGTATGTTGTGCCGTGTAATGAAGAGGGATGTTGGTTTCAGGGGTAATTGAGTAATGCAGCACCTATGTGTACAGAAGCACTGTGTCTCAGGGCCGATGAGTTTGCAGTCTATGCCTCCTGGAACCCCAAAGCTCACATACAGCCTGTTTTTCATTCGTTGAGGGAGCACGTTTCTCTTGTACTCCTCATATTCCTTTGGAGTAAACAGTTTCCCTCCATCATCTTCACCCACAATCCTTTAAAAGACAAACCACAAACAAAAAGTATAATTCTTGAAGGCATACAGGGTATAGTATTGTTATAGCATTTGTCCTTTACTTTAGATGTTACTCTATGTAGATCATCTTAAATCAGGAGTGACAACGTTGTGACAAACCTTCTGTACTCCCAGTAGTCATCCACTGCTTGTAAAGCTGATTTATTTAGCCGTATAGAGTCCATTGTCAAAAATCCTTAACTGATAGCTGTGGGCTTTTTGTCTTGCCCAGCAAACAACCTCTGTTTACCAAAGTAGCTCCCATGGAAACGTTTGTAGACGACGTCCCTCTAACGGCCACAAAGTGAAATGCACACACACACGGGGGAACATCAGATGAAGTTGACACATTACTAACTGTATATTACTAGCTCATAGAAATCTACTGTACGTATTAAATTGACTGGTAATGTGGACTAATTAAAAAGTTATTGGTCTCAAAGTCGTATTGTTTAAATTATTATTTAGAATAAGCAAGCTATACTAAAATTACTGTTAGCTGCCTTTAAGCTTTGCTAACAACCTGGACAGCATACTTTCACAACCCTTAGATCTATATATTAAGCGCTGCCTATATGAAGTGATTTCATTTTTATTATATAAAACGGATAAACTGTACCTGTTCTTACTGTCACGGTTTATTTCTCTGTCGTCTTGTGTTCAATCGAGATGAGAGGAAGAAAAAAATCTAGCTGTGTGACTACATTTCCCATAACGCCGTAGTAATGACGCACACAGTGGACGTTCAGGGGAACCATGACAGTCCGCACAGTTGCATGCTTGGAATTTTAGCTACCGACTTTTGCTTGCTAGGACCTTATCGTTTTCGATACCGCGGATGAAGAAGCTGAAATGACTGTTAGAGTCAGCTGTCAGCTCAACGAGACGCTCGGCAGCTAACCTTTCAAACGGAGACAGCTGGCTGCTCGAGAAATTTTCCCCAGCGACAGAAACGACAGCCCAGGGTTGCCAAACAACAAGCATCATTCAGTCTCAGCCAGAGGTAGCAGCTGGAGCTCTCGGGCGCCTCGTCCCTGCTTCCCCCGAGCCTGTATATGCCTCCTTCAACCTCAAGGTAGCTTCTTGGACAACACACTAGGGTAAATGATCTACTTTTGAAAGAATATGCTAAATGTATGTATCAGTAATATTAAGCGTTTTTGTTGCCGCTCAAGTTTGAGCGTTGCGACATGTCTAGCTAACATGAATGTTAGTAGAATTGAAGATAGCTTCAACTAAGCTTTAGTGGCTGTTAACCGTTGTTTTGAAAATCTATTTTTACGTGTCAAAGGTCGTGAACCCTAGTTGTCAGAAACTTATAGTGTATTTCATGTGTTATCTTACGTTGTGGGGTCTTGGTTAGTTTACTTCTCATGTAGCGTTACATGTGCATTGTGCAACTAAACATGGTGTAAGCTTTACAACAAGTTCTGCAAGTCAAGATGTTTGACAAGTTGCTAATCTGCGTTTTTGACTCTGTGTGTTTTGGCAAGGTAAGGTAAGGTACAATCTTATCACGCCCAGTATATACATGAGTTGTCATATCTTTTACCTCCTCCACGTAATAGTATTGCAATTGCAGTTTATACTTCATACTTTATAAGGCACCCGATAAAGTCTGTCGCCTGGCCTACCAGCTGTTGATACACATGCCACAGCTGCCGTGGTCAATATTTAACCTCTAGATTAGGTATTTTGTCTGACAATATGTGCCTTATCACTGTCAATCCTCCCATTAGGTACACTAACAGTGCTCCAAACAAGTGGAACATTCTTTGTCTGAAGCTGGTGTGCCTTTCCATGATGGAACAACAATGAGGCCTGGTGAATAGCCTGACATGTCAGTAACAACATAACAGTATCTGATACCAAAACTCTTGTATTCATTATCAAGTGTCAACCATGGGATTAAGTCAAATGGAGGTGATTGGCTGTCTGACATATGGATGGCACAAAAACTCTTACCTGAATGCTTATTAGTTTCTGCCCAAAGGGCTGAAATACATTATCTGTTAACTCAGCCCCTGCAAAAGAAAATAAAAATTCCAGCCTGAAATATAATCTGTACTTGATTGTTTATAAATCGATGCATATCACACATTATGTGTTTTAATTATCAATGCACAGCACGGTATTTCTTATTCGTTATTGCATATCAGTAAGTTAATGTTCATAATTATGGCTTTATAAATTAAGTTAATGTGACCTCTAAAAATGTATCATGTACATGGATTTAAAAAAACAACAACAACATTTTACAGACTAAAAAGAAAATGCTGCTAAACCTGAAGTATGTGGCAGAACTAGTTTCAGATAAGTCTGGCAATGCAGATACATATTTTCTGTTACAATGCATTACGCTAACCAGTCCGTTTTAGCTGTTACTGTCACTACACCTTTAAACATAGCTTTGAATTTCCTGTCTTCTTCTTGCATGCTGTTGCACAGTAGCCCCCAGGTCGTAGGAAGGACATGAATGTGTGGGTAGATGGATACTGGGGAGCATTGCTAAACGTATTTTGTTACCTTTCTTTTCATAATTTATTCCCCCAGTCGCTGTCCCCTCTCTGACCTCAATTGGGTGGGACACTCCCACACCCAAGAGAGAGTGCAGAGAGAATGAACTCAGTGAAAAAGTTGTGAAAACTGAGAAATGATCACCTAATTTCTCCTGCATCTGCACCAGTCAAATAGCCATTGTTGAGGATGGATTAGAGGATGAATGAGCTCTGTGCCTCTCTGACTGATGCTGTGTCTTACAATATGGAGCTGCAAACTGGGTCCCACGAAATCTAAACTGGTAATCAGGTTTCTGGGCTAAAAGGGCTGAACAACATTTGTTGATAGGTTGGCTATTGTGCAGCCTTTGTAGAGCAAAGAAATCTGTCCTTAATAATAGCTAAGTACTCTAGGAGGCCACTTTGATGTCACAACCAGCTCCTTGCCAATAATGATGAGGTGACTTCTGCTCCTTATCCAACACATGCAGAGGTGCTTGTGTGTCTGTTGGAAAATCTTAGTGCATGTATCCACCCAGGAATCGTCGCGGTCATTATGAAGAAAAACCACAATGCTCAACTGGGCTTTGAAGAAGCTACAGAAGGGCTATGAAAATAACCCTTAGGGCGTTTTCACAACCCAGATCCATGGTTAGTCTGAATCAAAGTGAAATTGATACTTTTAGTGCATTTTGTATTTAGTCCAGTTTGCTTTCACAATGGAGAAATTAAACTTGTGATTTGAGAAGGAGTCAGAAACTGCTGCAGTTTTGGTTAATTTCCTTTGATGTGGTCGGATTATGTTCACAGTGCAATTGAACCACTCTAGAGTTTGTTTGGAACTGGACCAAGACCCCCTCTCGCAACTGGTCTCGGACCGCTTGTTTTGGTGCACACCAAGGTACTACTAGCGCAATCAAAGGGGACCAAACTAACTTTAACAGGATTCAACAGCTCCAGAGTTCATTTAAAACAGGCTATTTTTTTGGTTGTGAAAGCATTCTAAGAGTGGGTTATGGGGCATAATAAGTTGTTGTTGTTTGTTGTTTTTTTTTCAATTCATGAAATTGTAGCATTGCATAAAAATGTAAGCATTCTACAGGCACATGAAACCCTTTTGGCATTTGTGGTATTTGAATTGGCTTGGATTAAAAAAAAAAAAAAAAAAAAAAAAGCGCTTGAAACGGCTTGAAGTTGATGTAATATAATCGACTGAAAAAACTAATGACACATTTTGACAACAACTTTTTTGCATTTCAGTTTGTTTCTGAGAATGCTATCTAACTTAATTTTGTTCTTCATAGCACAATAACATTTAATTCAATAGGATGAAAAAGTAGACTGGATATATAGTGGCAATTTACCAGATACCAAATTCACCAAAACTGCTAACAAGGTTCTTGATTTTAACTTTTGAAACATTATGTTTTTCTCTTTATGTTAACTAAATCTATTCTGTCTATTTTTGTACACTTCTCCAACACAGGAAATAATGCCAGCGCCTGACCATGCAGGCTGCATGAATGAATTGACCTTAGACATCATGCAACCAGAGCACCTTTCCAAAACACCCTGACGGCCGAAGTCTGTGGGCGTCAACTTCCTTCTGGTTCTACTTCCTGGCTTCCGCTGTTGCTCAACACTTTCTCATCACCTCATATGCAGGGCAGAATGCTTTTAGTAGTCAGAGAGATGTTTTTGGCTGTTTGGGTATGATGCAAGCACATATGCTGCCAGAGAAAACTTGAATGAGACACTAAATCCATGCATTGGACTCTCTAAAGATACTGACAGTGACAAAGAAGATCTCCCTGTAAGAATTAGTCGTAAAACCACAACTAATAAAAAACTTTCAGCCTTAGATTGGGACTCTGGAGCTCCCCTCCCCTTGGCCACCCCAGTAACATGCTGGGTACACTCCTGCGGAGGAACATGTCCCAGAAGCTGAGTGTGCTGCTGCTGGTATTCGGCTTGGCGTGGGGACTTATGCTGCTGCGGTACACTGTGCAGCAGCCTCGCCATCAGAGCAGCGCCGAGCTACGTGAGCAGATCCTTGAGCTCAGCCGGCGGTATGTCAAGGTCCTGACAGAGGAGAACCAGAATGCACCAGGTGGGCCGCAGGGAACCTCGATGGCTGGCTATGGTAAGCATTCAAGTGGAAGTCAGGGATATTGTGCAGTGTATGTGGTAATTGCACTCTTTCCTACACAAAAAACTACTTGCTTGCTCCTGTATGAACACATGACCTCATAAGGGAGCATGATAATTCAATGATCTTTCCCATCTTTCTTTCCTAATTGTGAAAAATCATACTCAGGCATTAATTTATTCTCTCTTGTGTCTGTTTGTTTTTCCCATTTCTTTCTCAAATGCACCTACAGCTGATCTGAAGAGGACTATCGCTGTGCTATTGGATGACATTCTGACGCGGCTGGTCAAACTGGAGGGGAAAATCGAGCTGGCGGTCAATGCCTCCTCCACAAACACCTCCCACGCAGCAGGGGGCGTCCTTGCCTCTGCTAGTGCTGCTCTACAGAAATCCTCAAAGCAGGAGTCACCTGGCAGCCACCCAGGGACATCACGTCTTCACCCACACATCCCTAAAAGGCCTCGGCCACATCAAGGAGCATAGTGTTGATAGATGCATTGATTTAACTTTTTTTTTTTTTTTTTTAATTTAAAGCACAGCACACTTTTCCAGCATTTATCACTGATGTTACAACATCAGACAAATGAAAAGCAATAGAGAGACCTATGGACATCCAGAAACTTCCGATTATGGATGCTTCTCAGAAATGTTCAGCCAATTCGGAGGGAAAAAGGACTTCTTTTTGCTCTGTTTAATCATATGCTGATATTTATTTATTTTTTACCAAGACTATCTAGCACATGTTTTTATATTTGCATTGCTGATTTTATTTGGCTTAGAGTTAAGATTTTTTTTTATAATGCCATATTTGAATCTTATGACTGTTCAAGCAAATGCAGTGAGGTATGAATACTCTTGGAACTGAATCAGATTCTCATATACTTTATCATAACAAATATCTTGAAATGCTCCCGTATCTACATGGTTAAACTACTCTACAATACTGCTTCAATATATCAAAATGCTGAACATAACAGTACACTCATGATAGTTAGGATTAGCTGGTTTGTCAGGTTTTAGCTGGTAAAGACGCTAATTACTAAATAAAGAAGATTCTACTTTTAGCTTACGCATAGTAATGTATAGTTCTCCAGATAATCCAAAGAATGTTATTTGCACTCCATCTGCAGGCAGGATAATTGTGTATTTACAATTGCTGCAAGACAGGATGAGGGTTATGCAGAATAGGATGGGATGATGCCTATTTGCCACTGTAAACATGAGTGTGTGTGTGTGTTCTGTGTCTCAAATCCAATGGCTCCCTTGTCCACTGTTGAGAATTTTTTGACCTAGGTGTGTAGCAGATTGAATGTACTGTTTGTGTAGTCAGTCTTAAGCCCTTTAGTGCTGTTAAGATGCCTGACCTACTGCTTACACATGTTCAGGGTTCATGTTGCACTGTGACTCTATAGAGATTTTCTAAAAATACTGGGCTCATCCAACACTGACTTAAGGGATATTTTGGGAGGGTGGAAGTCAGGCTCTAGAATATTCATTCTTCCAGCCTTTCTGTCGGTCCTGTATGGTATCAGTGTCCATCATACCAAGAAAATCTGGCACCTGCAAAAAGGAAGAACATCTTCAAATCATGATGTGATACTTTCAGCATATCTCTTGGGGATGAAGAAAAAATATTGTGAGTGGCATATCTTAATATGAGGCAAAAATGCCTCATAATGTTGTTGACAAATATACATGAAGGCCTTTAGACTGAATTCTCAAACTGCGGTTTGACTATGCTGTGTCTGCTTGGTTCATAATGCTAAATTAGAAGATAAGGCAAGCCGGTCAGCTGCTGTGAGTTAGCTTTACTAATAAATGAGCGTATGGAAAGAAACACTCTCCCCTCCTTTATATCAAGTTAACTTTTATATATTAAGTGTGAAGAGGAAAATGTGCCTGCTGTCATTTAAGAGATCATACATCACACATGACAATGTTTCCAGCTCAGTTGCTTCAATTCCAATACTAAGACAGTGAATGTATGAAGATGAGTATGGGTTTATTAAACTTTATTGACCACACTGGCATGATGTATAAAATATGATCCATAAAAAATTATTATGCCATCCAACAGTGTATGGATTGGTTAAAAGTAGCTCCATCTCAGCCACTTTCAGCATATCAATTCTGTGTACTGTTTTTTTTTTTTTTTAATTAAGATTATTTCAATAGAGTGGATATTACTGAATTATTTTGTTTGCAGGATTTTTGTTAATGCTTTACAATTGCTACTTCCGCCTCGAATCATAGGGACCATTGATGGTGTCTGTTATAGGACGTTCAACACCGTTTTGCATTTAAGGGGGCGTGGTCGATTGGACAGGACGTGACGTTAGACTCTGCAGTAAACACACCACCCACCTTTACGCGCCATCTTCTAGCTAATAAGCGGGCAGAATAAAACATCCTATTAAACCTCTGTGCAGTTGGTTTCTAGTCAAATACCTGGTTGTATTAGCTATACTGAACAATGAGTGATATTGAGGATGGGAATTATGAAGCACGGGTAAGTAACTAATTGGAATGATATCAAATCCCACCTTTCGTCCTGTTCCCACCGTGTGCCTGTCGATTAGGCGAATTCACCACTTACAGAGCTAATGTGTCAGCTAACTCTGAGCCAATGCTAAATAAAGAGCTTTCCGTTGACGTTACATGTTTTGCTGGCTCACGTTGCCTGTGTGAGAGAGGCGGAGAAGTGTTAATAATCAATTCTTAATCATTTTTAATGTAATGTTAGTTTTTATATTATCACTTTGTTTGCTAGACTGCTCCGACAAGCCTCTTTTCACAGTAGCTAGCATGCTAGATATCGTTAGCTTAAAAATTAACCGTGGTTAGACCTTAGTATTTGCAGATTTTTGTATTGCATTATCAGAATTGAATTCATTGCACCGGATTCGTTTGTTTGTAAATTGAAAACCTTAAGTTACGACGTCTGTTTATCGTCTTGTACACTACTTCTGAAGCCAATATTGCACCATGGCAACCTTATTTGTTTTCCCTGACCTAGAATTCAGTCATATTTGAGGTAACTTCAGTCATATGCTTCTCTTCCTTCCCTGCTTTCTTGCTCTTATTCGGCAAATTGAAACATTGCTATAGCATACATCTGAGCTCTTAACTTGTAACTATGTAGTTTAAATTGTTGTTACTTTGCTTTACATAATTTCTGGAATTTTAAAACTTAATGTGGCAACAATGTAATTGTACTGCATTCAGTGTTCCTTTTCATTTCATTAAATTATTCTCCTTCTCTTAAATCCATGATCTTAATTTTTATTGAATGTTCTTTTTTCATTAAGGTTATTGATCGTGAAGGATTTGAAGAGTTTTATCCAGGAATGATGAAGAAAATTTTCAAGATAAAAGAAGGCTAATGAAAACATGTACAGAGCAGAACATAGAAGTGGAAAGGGAGGAAGTGTGACGGAAGAATGGTGTCAGATAGAAGCGCTTGCAGTGTAATGGCTAAAATGAAACTGATTTCAGTTTGGGTGAAGAGAGGAAAAACAGACCTGGAAACAGAAAATGAGAAAACTGAAAAAAGAAGAACGAAGAAGGATAGAAATCCTGAGAAAAGGGAGTAGCGTGTAAAGAATCTGGAAGAATGAATGTGTCCCTAGGTTAAGTAAATATACTGTTTGTGTCACAAATGTCTTTTCTCTACCATGCTCTCTTTCTGTAACATGAAACTGCATGTTTGATTTTCCCCTTGATTGCTCAGGTGGACATGGGAATAGACCTGTTATGTACATTTGTTTTTGTATGGTTAATAATTGGCCACATTTAAATTAGTTATTTATTGTAGTTTAAGATTACTAACCCTTTCCTCCACAGTACTTAAGCTTTACAATTTAGACAGGTTTACTGTATGTGTCCAACATACTCAATCTCACTTCTCTGTACTTGATAGTTTTTCTGTATAAGAAATACATGAATTTGTCCATGAGAAAGATGTTAACATGCTACTATGGCGATAGGGGTCACGCTCCCCGTCTAAATCGGATCGTGGAAGTCCAGCTCGGGTCAAGTCGGAGAGCAGGTCCGGCTCCCCGAGTCCAGCCCGGGCCTCCAAACGCTCTGAGTCCAGATCCCGCTCACGGTCCAAATCTAGGTATGTCGTATCTATATATTACAGTGTATGTGACACTGTGAACAAATCATGCTACAAACTGATAAATGCTCAATAAGGGCTAAAATATGTCATTCTGGTTTGACGTTTTCCTTTATTGTCAATGATTGTCATCTTTACCTTTCTCTCCCAACTCCTCTTAAGGTCCCATTCCAGGCGGCACTCAAACCGCCGCTATAGCCGCTCGCGCTCTCGGTCCTATTCCCATCGGAGGAAGTCCCGCTCTCGTTCCTACAGTCCCGAGTACCGCCGGAAGAAGAGCCAGAGCACTTCCCCTATGTCGAACCGGCGCCGTCATGCTGGCAGCAGGGTGAGTGTCATTAGATCTGGACAATGGGCAAAGTACAGAAAGAAAGAACCAGTGGACATTTACCCCTTTTGTGCCAACATATTCTGGGATTTTGTTCCAGTTTGCACACCTTTTTTGAACTGTCATGAGCATTTCCACCAAAAATAAATAACTTCTTGACCTGAGAAGTTGGTTCCCACCTGAAACCAGAACAAAGTAGATCTTTAATTCATGAGATTTCTTACTACTTTACAATGTTTCTTCTCAGAATTGGTGGAAATGTGGTCTGCTGTTAAGCACAAAGGATTTAAAATCCTCAAAAGAACTGGTTCAAGATCCAGATCCAATTTGGTGGAAAGGGGGTATTTGAGTAAGCCCATGCACATTTTCAGTGTGTTAGTGCTGACATTCAAACATATGCATATTTTTGGGGAGGCTGATCTTTTTTCCGTCTTAGCCTGTAAGTAGGTAAAGGCTGAGCATTTACTGTGTCCTGTTACTTATTGAGTGAATATAAATTAAACATGATCAAAATGTTTTGGGACTTATGTGTTTGGAAAACATGTCCTGCCTGTAAGTAAAAACATATTTAAGTAAGTTTCACATAAATACAGCTACAGCTGCTCTCACAAAATCTATCAGTTTCGTGCTTATGTGCTCGAAACTTGTCTTTTCCTTTAGTATTTCATTGTTTAGTACTTTGTCTTTCTGATTAGAGGAATCACAGTTGCTGTAATCAGCAAAATGACAAAAGTGATTTTTTTTTTTTTTTTTTTTTTACATATTAACAAGGATTGTATGATTAACAGAACACATAGATTACAGTCATCAGCAAGTTAATTTTTCATCTTTTGTTTGTGTGGAAGTGTAATTTTTCAGACGTTCATGATGAATGCTGTGGGAAACTACATATTTAATAACCCCTTTTCTTTTTAACCTTCCATTCCTTTCATTATATCAACAGAGCCATGACTTCACAAAAGAAGCAAACAGTCATGGCGGAGATGCTGATGTTAGGGTATGTGGACCTTTTGACATATCTTGGGCAAGAGCAATGTAATGTCTGTGTGTAGATCAAAGGTGGTCCTCCCATTGTAGGACTGAATGAGGGATAAAGGGATGATGAGAAAATGTAACTTTTAATCATTAGTTTAATTAACTTTTAAATTAGTGCCAGTTCATTCATCATGATGGTGTCTAGATATTTTCTATGGTGTCTTTTTTTCTTTATATATATATACACTGTATGTGTTTCACCACAATTACTACAATATACTGTATGTATGGATAAGAAAAAAATAATATACATTCAATACATTGGTAAAATTTCTGTAACAATGTAATAGATATTTTTTTGAGGACCATCTAAAACTTTGATCCCGCTGCTAAAGAAAATGCAAGATCAAACATGTTTGTTTGATAAATTACATTTTACACTTTGGTTACTTAACACTGATGTTTAACAATTAATCAAGAAAGGACCATTAAAAAGCACCATGTGTGAACCATTTGTGTAATCTTAATGTTATGTAATGCACTGCTGATGTCCATGTGTTAATGTGAAGCTGGAATTAAAGGGACAGTTCACCCCTAAATCAAAACCCCATATTTTTCTTCTCTCCTGTAATGCTGTTTATTAATGAGACTGAGTGTTGAGACATTGATTGTAGAGGTGGAGCTATTGACTGCCTACACTCAAATATAATGGCACTAGATGGCACTTCACCTGTGGTGCTCAAAGCAAAAAAAAAAAAAAACATTTGGAAAAAACCAACAGTAACTATCTCTTTCGAGCCTAATCTCACCTGATTTCAATTTTTTTTAAAGGCAGAAATATCTCTGACGGTGTCTCCAACACTTATCAAGTCACATAAAAACAATCTGGATTGAATAATAACACTACATGTAAGAGAAAAATGTGTAGATTTGATTTTAGGTTGAACTGTCCCTTGAGTTAGATTTCCAGGCGAGCAGGAGGCATAATTCTCCCACCCTGAAAGCTGTTTAAGGGGTTATTAAAGCTGTCATAGTTTACCCACCCAGCATTTACTGTTGGATTGGTACAGCTGGAGATGTGTGGAGGGAACCATTTTGTTATCCTGATACATAGTATCCTGTTACATAGATCCTGTTATTTTCATAGTAACTCAAGCCCAACCTTAATTGGAAACTAGATGACATATTGTAAGAGAAAGTAACCTCTTCTCTAAAGAGAAAAAACAGATCTGAAGCGGTCTATATGAAAAATATATACTTTTTGTTATTTAAAAAATCAGGATATTCTCATGGTGAAGCAAGTTTTGAAAGATTTATCTCTACAGTTGCAGTCTACAGTTGCCCTCTGATGTAAAATGCTGCTGTGTTACAGAAGCATGTTTTGCATACTAACTCCTGTAAAGAGATTTTGTATGCAAATCATCAGAGCGGTGGATGCGCTGAGCCACACCATCAACTCTAACCCTTGATGTTGACCCTTCCAGGCGAACCCTGACCCAAGCACATGTTTGGGGGTGTTTGGCTTGAGCCTGTACACCACTGAGCGTGACCTGAGGGAGGTGTTTTCACGCTACGGTCCTCTGGCAGGGGTCAATGTGGTGTACGACCAGCGCACCGGCCGCTCCCGTGGGTTCGCCTTTGTTTACTTTGAGAGAATCGAGGATTCCAAAGAGGTACGGGATATATTTGTGCTTTTGTTTATTGGTTAGGTGATGGATAATCACCTAATAATTTCAGTGCTGTTCACAGCGACTCCTTTGTTTGCTGTCATGTAGTGTGGTTCGTGAAATTCATCTGGATTTTAGATCAAATTATATTTTGATTATTTGGCTTAAAAGTGAAATGAGTATTGATATAAAGTAATATTAAGTCTAATCCTAGTCTTTGCCTCGTTTTAAAATATTCCTGTAGGTTCTCCATCCAGATATTGTCAGCTACATAGTATTCATTTCATTATAATCTCGCATGCAGGTTCAATGGTCCAGCACTTCGGCTAAAGCCTCCTATTTTTTTAACTTTGAGGTGTGATGACACACCTCTGCCACTAGGTGTCCGACTTGCCACAGATTCCCTCACCTAGCAGTCATGCATCTCCTAGCAAGGGGGTTTGTAATGCATGTGGACTTTTGTGAACTAAAGGATTGTACAAAAATTCTTCCAATAGTCTGATAACATCTTTGTTTTTTTCCTCCCCCTTTTATTTCTTTAGGCAATGGAGCGAGCCAATGGCATGGAGCTGGACGGGCGGCGCATCAGAGTGGATTATTCCATTACCAAACGTCCTCATACCCCCACACCAGGAATCTACATGGGCCGACCAACTCAGTAAGAACACTGTGGTCACGTCTTGAATATTGATCTTATGGCTGAAGTTCTCAAGAACAAATGAATGTACATTAGAGTCATCAGGAGTAAAAAGTGGTG
>JAOWBC010000539.1:11884325-11897850 GCA_028566105.1 Hypoplectrus providencianus | reverse complement strand
CACGCAGTGTATTCACACCATTAACCTCCAGCTCATCTGTCTTGATGTCTTTGACATGGATCTGTTCAGGTTTTATTCTCCTTTACCCAGCATCCTCTGCTGAAAATCAACTTCCTCTGTCTGTTCTTAAAGTGCACCTGATTTCCTCCCTCCAAAAACCAGTCTTGTTTAATTTGACATGCAATGCTGATGGGGAGGAGGGGGGGAGTGTGTGTTTGTGTGTGTGTGTGTTGAGGAGAGAGAGGGGGGTAAATTAGCCATCTGGTGCCCCCTGGTGTACATGAATCATACTACTATGTTCTCTGCACGAGTGGTTGTAGAAGTCTCTCAGCCTAATTGATTGTTTCATTAGAAATGTAAATCCACGAGGTTCACGAGGACGCGTTGAAAGTGTGAAAGCTATCTTGAGAGTGAGTGTCTCGTGGCTCATGAGATGTGATTTTTGCCACTCCCCCCTCAGTGTTGCTTGTGAGGAGCCCTTGCTTCCTTTTCTTGCACCCCTCATTTAGACACAAATCAACAGGATTTCGTCAAGGCTGACACACTTTGTTTTTATATCTTGTTGAATTTTGCCATTTACAAGGAGTTGGGAAAGATCCAACCTGAGGCTTTTTCAGTTACCTCAACAGAAATTTGTTTGATGCTTAAGACATTCAGACCCATTTTGGCTCCATGTACAACATCTAAAAAGCCTGTCAGTGTTGAGTCACACCTGCTTTTTGGCTATCAAGTGTTTTTAGGCTGACATGTCTTCATGCTCCCCAGGGCGATGGACGAACTGAACGGACAAATGCTGGAGGACTATGTCTTGAAATTGTCATATATCCCAGATGAGAACGCTACAGCAGAGGGGCCTTCTGCGGGGGGCAGGAGAGGCTTTAATGCCCGCGGAACTCCTCGATCCGGGTCTCCAGGTCTGGGCGCCCGGCCCAAACTGCAGTCGGACATCCCTCTGCGCATCCTGGTTCCCACGCAGTTTGTAGGGGCGATTATCGGCAAGGAAGGTGCCACTATCCGCAACATCACCAAACAGACCCACTCAAAGTATGTACACAGAGGTCAGGAATTACACTGAACCAACAGGCTGTGTCCTGTCCCTTTTCTGTACTGCTAACTTTAGGTAGGGTCTAAAGAACCCAGTGTGAACCCAGGTGCCAATAAAAATATACATAGATATTGAAAGAAATCAATTAAGCATGTTATATTTCAAGCTGTGAAATGCAAGGCCAATAATAATCATGCCTTACTGACCTGATACTGTTGACAGACTGACAAACCCGCCTATGTTTGAGGCAAATTCATTGCACTGATTAGGAGGCCCTTAATTTTGATAAAGGAAAAATTTAAATAAAATTTTAACATTAAGGTTAAACTTTACAATAATTATTATTGCAGCTTTTAAATAGGTTAATTTATCTTATAGCTGTGCTTTGTCTAGTTTTGGTAAATGAATTACACTTGCAAAACAAGTTTATAAAGGTGCAGACATTTGTAACCAGAACTGTAAAAAGCTTACAGAAAATATACATATTACAATTTAAATTGTTGACATGGCATCAATATATAATCATGTTAATGGTTATTGTCAGTGCTGGTTTATTGCATCAACCCTAGGTTCTCTTTTGTCCTTGTGACCACGTAAAACCAATCTAATTGGTCAATCATCCATGTGTATATATAACCTTTAGAGGAAATGCGTCATGTTTGCTGCTGCTTTGGCTCAAGTGTTACTGCAGAGCATCAGGAAATGGTCAATACAGCTCTACTTTCAGGCTAATTCCCACAGGCCCGGAAAACTGCAGTTATTGAGCCACAAAAAACAAATAACTCAGACAACCTGCTAATAAACAATTATAGACCTATAACAAACCTAATTTTTCAGTAAAAACACAGAAAGATAACAGTTTAACACCCTCTTGGCCCAGAACAATTACGCTGTTTTTAAATTAGAAATTCTGGCTGCACCACAGCTACAAGGCTGCTATGTTGAAGGAACCCTGCTTGGTACGTTGGCACAAAGTTAATCTAATGTTTACATTGATGTTTAAATACGTTGTTAAAATCGTATCTAAATACGTAGCCATAATGAGTTTTGCCTAATATGTTAGATTTAGTGACCTTGTTAACTGGAGACCTTGAGTTGAAAGCGTTTCTAGTTTCTTATAACTTTTGTAAAAGTTGGCATTGATAATTAACACATTATCTTTTAGCATTTTCCAGGAGTAACTTAACACTAGTTTGTGCTTCGGTACCCTTGATTGACTATTTGAAAAGTTCCCCAAGGCTCCATTCTTGGGCCTCGTCAATTCAACATCTACATGCTCCTGCAACAAGAAAATACGGATGTCTCACCATTATTATGTAGATGTCACACAGATTTAAAATAACAATATCATCAGTAAACTGTGGTGACATACAGTCACCCTGTCTCCAAAAAAAGTGTTCTTATTCTGCATAACGTCACTAAACATCTGGATGAAAATGTGGTTTCTCCTGGCTTTTGCTAGTCCGCATAAGGAGAAATTTTGGTGGATTGCAGGTTAAACCAAAACTTTCACCCAGGAGACTGTTTGTCTGAAACAAAATGTCAACATCAACTTTATTTGCGTACATAAGTTAACTTGCATAACTACTTAACTTGTGTGCATAACGTATGTAACTGTCAAACGTATTTAACAAACATGACTATGATGAAGTATTGTTAAATTCAGAATGTGAACCACAGTTTTAAAGCTGTAATCCAGGTAAAAAATGTTCACCTCAGTGCAGTTTCATTGCATGAGAAGGTTATTTCAGGAGACACGGCTCCATACAAGCATGATTTTTTATGAGCAATGATTTAACTGGAGGAAAGTCTGGCACATCAAAGATGACACAGAAATAACCAGAAATCTCGGTGCAGTCATGAACACGCTTGGGTTAAAAAGCGCTAGTTTGAAAAGCATTTAATGGTGTCTGAAACAAACTCTTGCATAACTTGAAACAAATGTTCTTTTAAATCTTTGGATAAAGATATTTCATTAGACTATTTCTATGTATCACTCCACTATAGCTGCACTGCAATTTAAATTCTATGGCTGAATCTATCATGTATAATTTTCTATTTTTTGATTTGCATTTAAAATGTATATTTTTAATTGCTTTTTTCTTTCACACCTTGCTTGAATGTGCTATACTAATACATTCGCCTTGCCATTCCTCCAGGATTGACATCCATAGGAAAGAAAACGCTGGTGCAGCAGAGAAGCCCATCACAATTCACTCCACCCCTGAAGGTTGTTCGAACGCTTGCACTGCCATCATGGACATCATGCAGAAGGAAGCCCTCGACACGAAGTTGTGAGTTTGCACTCAATCTAAATGCCTTACAGGCTTTCCTATGACGCAATCATCTTATTAAAATTCCTCAACTCTACTACTCAACTAAAATGCTAATCTTTTTTTCCACGTTACTGTCCATGAGTATGGGTGGAAATGTATACATGCTATGGTGCACAGCTGTGTCTGTTCATACGTGGCTGATGTGGCTGGGTAGATGTTTTATTGGCCAAGAAAATGAGCATTTCCAGCTTGTGGAAAGTGGAAGAAGCATAATGTCAGATACTGACAGTTCACGATGTGAAGTCTAATCTGAATGTTGCAGCAGCATCTAAAAACCCCATCCCATCTGTTGTTCTGCAGTACTGAGGAGATCGTACTGAAGATACTTGCACACAACAACTTTGTAGGAAGGTTAATCGGGAAGGAAGGACGCAACTTGAAGAAAATCGAGCAGGACACAGGGACCAAGATCACAATCTCACCGTAAGCCGCTCTCAAATTTACACCGTTTCATGAAACATTTCATAAAGCCCCAGTTAGCGCTGTAATCAACGCTTTGGTGTCGGAGTTTATCTGCATTGTTCTCTTTGGTTCTTTCCAGTCTCCAGGACTTGACTCTGTACAACCCAGAGCGGACCATCACAGTCAGGGGCTGCTTAGAGGCCCTCAAAAAAGCTGAGGAGGAGTTGATGAAGAAGATCAGGGAATCCTATGATAGTGACATGGCTGCTATGAACGTAAGCGTCATTATTCACAAAGGGAAATTATGATGTGTGATGTGTGGCTTTTTTTTTAATGTTGCTAGTGTACGTTTATTTTAAGTACTGTATCTGGGGATGAATAAAGCACAATGCGTGATGTTTAAAAAATGGACACCATGTTTAACACAATGTATCAAGAACCTCGAAGGACAATGCTGAAGGGCTCAAGCTGATGTTGCTGAGAGCTTTTTTTTATTCTCCAATCCCTGGTGTGTTACACATCTACACCATAATGATGGCTCAGTGTTGAAGCATGCAATCTGGTATTGTAATAATGGATTTGTTTTTTCTTATTTTTCTCCAGCTCCAGTCAAACCTGATTCCAGGCTTGAACCTGAATGCTTTGGGCCTATTCCCCAGTGGAGCACCAGGGATGGGTCCCTCCATGTCCAGTGTCCCACCTCCAGGAGCCCACGGTGGATGCTCATCCTTTGGAGTAAGCGACCATCTCCCTGCCACACACACAGCACAGTGGTTTGCCCCCATACACTACAATTACGAACCCGGGAATGGCTGCGGTTTAGCGACTGGTTAAAAATAATTGTTTAAAAATACAATTTATTTTAAAAAAAAAAAAAAAAAAAAAAAAAAGGCGACATGCAGTCTTGAGCATCTCAGCTTCATGTTTCTTTTTTCCCTTTAGTGCAGCCCTTATGAGGGTGAGGGGCCATTTTGGGCTTCTATGCTGTCGGCGAGCAGCCAGCCCCTCGCTGTAAGTCACCCGTCCCAAAGTGCTTTGCACGGCTTGTGGCTGCTCGCTGCGGGATTAGGGGGGCGGGGGGGCTACATCAAAGTCCTTCTCCAACTGCCCCCTTGATCTTTGACCTTCTTTAGGAAGCCCTTATCTGTGTGCATGGGGAAACATAAATCCTACAGGAAAGTGGTAGCTTGGCTACTACTTGTATTTTAGGATGATGAATGGCTTTTCAAATGGCACATCCTCAGCACTTAAAAAGCCCTTCTTTAGATTTTGAGGCTGCCAAAGCAAGTTGTAGTGAACTCTTGAGCTGACATATTGTCATGCTCGATCCAAGAACAACAACGCTACTGTAGCTGGTGCCAAGGTGTCTTTGTTTCCCATCTGACTCCCCAACCAGGGGTGCGTGTACCTCAGGGGGTACATGTGATCAATTTAGGAGTAGCTCAGCTCATTTCAGAACAAATCCAGAGTTGGTCATGACAACTGGACACAATGTCAATCAGGCAGTGAGACTGAAGTTTGTATTTAAAGTAATTTAATGGCGTTTTACATATAAAAACTTAAAAGCCTGGATTCTGCTTCATTCTAAGCAGTAACACAGACCGTGGCGTTTAAAACTTAGATCGCACCTCAGAAATGAGTAACCTGTTGGCGTAAAGCTGTTCCCACTGGATGTATGGACTGCAGGGCATGATCTCCAGTGTAGCTGAAAGAATTGACAGCTTTTGCCAGGTCCACTGTCTGCATCTGCACATTAGTGGCTGAGGTGTGATCTGCACTTGCTGTCCGTGTGATCTCCCGGTCACCGCGTCACTAAAGTATTTATACCCAGCAGGGACACCAGGAGTCGGAGACGGTTCACCTGTTCATCCCTGCGCTTGCGGTGGGAGCTATCATCGGAAAACAGGGTCAACACATCAAACAGCTGTCACACTTTGCCGGAGCCTCAATCAAGGTGAGTGACGGACAGGAAGCGAAGTTGGGAATCTAAATGATAACGTGTCGATGCCGCTGTCAGCCCGTCGTCACTTGACTGATAGGAATTGGAAGTGTAAGTGAAGGTTGCTGGGTTTTTTTTATTTTTTTAATTTAATGTTGGCTGTCTGCCCTCATCAGATTGCCCCTGCAGAAGGCATGGAAGCCAAACAGAGGATGGTCATCATCATCGGGCCGCCAGAGGCTCAGTTTAAGGTGTTGTACCTCATTACAGTCATAAAACACTGTTGTTAAAACAATAGTTAAATAGTATTGTCTGTTTGGCAGCTCCTGGAATGATCTCGCAGTCGGAGTGGTCTTGTATCATTTACAGCTTTTATTACTGTGTTGCTAGCTATTTACAGCTGGTACGACTGTTTTTCCTGGGCTTTTTTTGTCTTTTAAAGATGCACCATGAGTAATCTGTGCTGTCTGGCTTCAGGCTCAGTGTCGCATCTTCGGGAAGCTCAAGGAGGAGAATTTCTTTGGACCTAAGGAGGAGGTGAAGCTGGAGGCTCACATCAAGGTTCCTTCTTTTGCTGCTGGGAGAGTCATCGGGAAGGGTGGAAAAACGGTAAGAGCACCAAATTATTAATCGCTACACACCCTGAACAAACTGGTGCAAAGCTTAACTAAGCACATGTGTGAAGTAGAGAAGTGAATACAACCATCACCACTTATTTAAAGTCTTTATAATTTTATAAAGACTTTTATAAATAATTTATAAAAACTATTTTTTTTTCCCTTACGCTTACTTAGAACCAATGTTCTGTTCAGAAAACTGTGTACGAATATGCATTAATTTCCAGTCTTGAATTTTGAACTTTATACCTGTATCGTGCTGTTGACATATGGAGTTTTTTTTTTTTTACTTTTATACATCTCTCCAAATATTCAGGAAAAAAACGAACTAACAGCCTTTAGTTCTGAGACTTTTGAATTTCTGAAATTTCTGGCTTCTAGTATGATTCTATTTTCATACTCCATAAAGTGTTTTCTATTTAAAAAAAAAAAAAAAAAAAAAGGCCCGTTAAGACGAGCATTGTTTGGATAAAAAGGCACTACGGATGAAATGGGTAAAAATATTTGGAGATACTTGGAGATAGGACCATGAAACTTCCTCTGATTGTAATGGAAAAGTTTTTCTCAAGTTAAAGGTTTTCTAAATTCTAATGCGACTGTTTGGTTAATTCAAGAAATCTACATACACAAATGAACCAAGCAGTAAAATAAACACCTAAATGTGTACTTTGGACATCTAAAAAGATGTTATGAGTCAGAATATCCCCAACAGTCTAAACTGAGAACCACATGGACGCTGTTTCTGCCTGTAGTTTCCCTTTAATGAATGTGTAATGTGGCTGCAGGTAAACGAGCTGCAGAACCTGACCTGTGCAGAGGTGGTGGTGCCCAGGGACCAGACGCCTGACGAGAACGACCAGGTTATAGTCAAGATCAGCGGACACTTCTTTGCATGCCAGGTGGGTTTTTAAGCCCCATGATTATATCTATTTTCACTCCCCACAGAGAGTAAACTGACTTGATGTCATGATGAGGACTCCCAGTCTGATCTTAACATGTTCATGTGTCCTCCAGCTGGCCCAGAGAAAGATCCAGGAGATCCTGGCCCAGGTGAGGAGGCAGCAGCAGCCCAAGCCCACATCTGGAGCCCAACCTCCAATGCCCCGCAGGAAGTAAATCTCCAGCGGACCTGGAGGAATGGTGACCGAATCTGCCAGAAGACTCGACAGATGGACAGATGCAGCAGAGTCCAGGGGGAGAAGAAGAAGGCAAGGGGTCGTGAAGCTCATCTCAGGGGTCAAAGGTTATCAAAACCCAACCAAACACCCACCCCTCCCAGTCTCACTTGATGAACTTTCAAGTGTGGCTGAAAAGAGACCCTGCGCCTCCGAACCTCCACCCACCTCACCTCTCTGCATCTCTGTGAGAATGTACTTCTGAGGGCTCCCAACAACGTCACCTGCCCTCACATGTACGCACCCCTCGACCGCTCTCCTCCCCCCACGGGTGTGTTATTCTAATTTAATTTTTTTTTTTGTCCTCTTTACACTAGAAACACAAAGAAGAAATAAGGATCCCCCTCCTATCACCTCCTTGGTGTGGTACTTCAAACCTGACAAGATGTTTTGGTTGACTTCAGATTTAGTTTTTTTTTTTTTTTTTTATTAGTGTTTAATTGGTTGATGAAGCTTTCTCATGAGTTCTGTGGAAACGAAAAGGCATTGCTATCAAGGTCCTGGTTGGACCAACAGAGAGGTTTATTTTGGGGGAGGGTTGGCTCAGATTGGGTGGGCCATGTTAAGGGGAAAGATTCTTGTTTCAGGACAGGACCCCTGAAAGGGTGGATTATATTGGGCGTCCTGCCCTTGTAATGATAGTGGCATTTTATAAATTTGGATGCATTTTATAGATAGACCTATATACATAGATGAATATATATATTTAGAGGTGAGGGCAGCGCCATGACTGACACTTAGGGAAATGGTGCCGAACTGCTGCTGCCCAGGAAAACCAATTTAATATGCATTTTACTTAACTACCTCAGGATCTAGTACCTCAGAAGAGAAAAGAAAATGATTATATATATATGAAAAAATGTTCCTTTTCTTTTTTATTTTGCTTTTGTGGTATTTTGTATACTTTATAAAGCTGATAGTCTTTGAACATTTTTATTTTTTTAAGAAAATTTAAAATTTGGTCAGCTGCCAACTGACCTTGCCTTCAACTCTGGTGCTTTAGGTGGCATTGTTCATGTGTATGTGTGACTTAAGATGACCCTGTACATAAAGTCTATTTGTACATAGCAGCCCCGGAGCAAGAGTTGGCGCCCCCTCAGCTGGCGGCTGACAGGAGTATCGAGAGAAAATCGCCTCAGTTTTTCCCCTGAGGGTCCACCATCTTCTGAAAAAAAGTACAAAACAACTAAGACATGCAAATAATGCCAACCGTACATAATTGCAGCAATGCCATTTAGTTTTGGGATTGACATTGTTATTGGTAATGGTACTTTAATTTGTCAAAAAAAAATCCTTTTTGCCTTCCTATGAGGGCTGTGGTCAGGGCAGTGCAGCGTGGGCTCCAACGGTCCTCTCTAGCTGCCCTACAGTCAGCAGAGCGTCTGTTAATTTTTTTTTGTCTGTTCTGTTCCCAGGCCATCTGCCACCTTCTTGACGTTGGTGTCTTAGCAAGGTCCAAGCACGACTAGGTTTATTTTCATAGAGCAAGCTTTGTCAGTTCGGAGTGGCCCTTGTAGCCAGGCCATCAATGTAAACGTCGTTCGCTGCATGGTGAGGGTAGGGGGAGTCACACTGATTGATAGATGCATTTTTTCTTTTTTCTTTTTTTTTGCGCTATAGGAAAATGATTTAAACAACAAGACATTCTCTGTAACCCACAAATGTAACGTGATGTTTCAATTTGTTGTTCGGACAGGGAAAAAGGAAAGGAATCCAAAACTTAAATATACAATTTATTTCATTTGTCTCTTCATGCCGAATGTAAATATGTTGATTGTGGTAAAAGTGCTCGAGTGTATCCATGCTTCCACAGTAGAACGCCGTCTACCTCAGCTGAGGGGGTGGGGGGTTGTTGTGGCACGAGGCACCCCACCCTGCCCCCACTGAGCGCCAGCGCGCACTGATACCTCAGTCCCCCCCCCAAACACTTGTTTCTACATGGGCGCGCCATCCTAACACCGCACTTAACTGAGGGGCACAAGTGATACTTAAAAATATCCCGACACCTCCCAATTTCCCGCTTCCTCCTTTCTGCCAAACCACCCTCCCCATCCCTTTTCCCCTCCTCCGCAGTTTGTTTTGATCTACCTCTTTAGACACGTATTTGAAGTAGAGGCATTCTTCTATTCGTTAGGATTTACCCCCACCCCCTCCTTTATGCCTCCCCATGCTTCCCCAGATATGAAATGAAAACTTAAACTGAAATCATGTACTCTTTAGAATTGAGAATCGAATTATCGAAAAAGTGATCAAAAATTTTTTCTTTTGCCAGTGTTTATATATATATACTCTTTTTGGCTTAATTGAAATCCTCAAACGATGGTTATTTCTTTCTGCTTTCTATTTTTGGTGGTGTGGCTTACATGTATTTGAACTTTTTGCTTGGGTTTTTTTTTTTGTTTTTTTTTTTTTTTGTGAAAAAAGGTCAAATCACGTGTTTGATTTTGCATTCAATAGTTAAAACGAGAAAATACAGTTTAAAAAAAAAAAAGGGCCTGCCTTTTTTGTTTCTGATTTGTAAGACTTCCGAATAGATACAAGTCCTGTCTTTTTTTCCCTTTTGTCTTTCACAGATGCTACACTCACTCGCTGATTTCGTAGCTGTTTTTCTTCTGTTAGCATTTCTTGGCTGTGTAATGTGGAACATCCTCTTGGTATGAGACAGATATGAGGGATTGGGTCTTGAGTTTTTTGGAAAAGCGATCTAACTTCAGCATGATATTCCCTTCTCCCCCTCTCTGCAACCATGCTTGTGCCCCTTCACCTCCCCTTCACACACAGCTCCACTTGTCAAATGCCTCTGAATAAAAAAAAAAATAATTAAGTTGTGTTTGCTGTATCTTTATTTTCATGACTGACTGGCATACTTAATATTGTGGGCCACCTGGTTCTGATATACGAGATGTCAACTGGCTTAAATGTATAATTAAGGTAGATTATTTAATGCCATACATTCCCAACAGTGGCTTCTTATCACCCTCCTAAAACAGACCAAAAAATATAAAATTGCCCAATCATTTTTTTTTTTTGTAACAATCAATTTATATATTTAACCATAAAATGTGTTAATGACACCACTTTATAGGAAGATTTATAGCACAACTGCAAATGTACTACATGAGGAGACTGGTGTGTTCAACCAAACTGAAATCTAAAATTGTAAATTTCCAATTAAAACACACCCCACCCCCCAAACAGTTTAAAACGCTGTACTGTAGCAGCTAATGTTGAAAACAGACAAAAGTAACCTAATTATTTGGCAAATGTTAAAATAGTTATCCAAATTCAACTATATAAATGCTGACAGATCTTTTTATTAATGGTATTTCATCTAAAATGATTGGCTTACTGTTTGAGATCATTTAAAAACAACTGAGAATTTTTTTTCCAAATGAAAAATTCAGTAACTAGCTGAAGGTATAAAGGATCAATGTCATCAGAGCTAAAGATATTTGATAAACAACTGAAATTATTAGCTGCATAAAAACGTGTGTGTGTGTGTGTGTGTATATCAAAGGAAGTTCCATCAAACAAACCTAATGACATTTTGAGCATGATTGAGGCTGATGGTGTTCCTGTAACAGGGGCAGTGAGGGAGGTCTCTCACTCCATTTCTTGGTGCATTGCATCATGGGACAACAGTGCACATCAGCAGCACCTTTTGATGCTGTGTTTGAATGTTGTTCATTTCCACTAAATACTGAATAGCTGTGCTGAATTATTTTGTGTGGATTTGGGACACCATTTATACACTGTGTTTTAAAACACACCTTGAAATGCTTGAAAAGTGCTGCAATTTGACTTCGGAAAAAAGTGTATAAACCCCAAGGATAGTCTTTAGTATGCCGATGATGGAGTAAAATATTCCAACCTCAGTGTCATTTGTTGCTGTCTTAAGCTTTTAAAACTTCAACCTTGACTAGCTCCACTTACTGAAGTGAATGGTCGTGAAATAAAAGATTCAGCATGTTTCTCACCGAACCTTGAGTCTCCTGCAGCTCATTTGTGATTGCACTGAAGAGACATGGAGAGAAGTGGCTGCAGGTCTTCACAAGATGAGTGGTTAGTTCACAGCCTTTATTAGAGTCCCCACATAAAGTTTACAGTGAATTATTTGAATTAGTTCTATTACAGTTTATAAATTTGATTTCAGTTCACTTGACTGAACGGGAGCATGCATACATTTGATATCTAAAAACCATCTCAAGCATTTCATACTTAACTGTTGATTATTATAACAGTGTAAGGCACAGTTTTGTAAAGCAGCACTTGGCACAAAATTTACACAAAAGCAATTCTTTTGATCAGAAAACAACCATGAGTCGAACCCAATTCATCTCCTAGCAACTACTTCAGTCAGACATTTACCAGCCTCTTCAGTAATTCATCCTAATAATCCTACACTGCTGCTGCCAACACTTGAATGGAGACACGAAAAAGACATCCGTATTATTTACTATTATTTCCCCACAAACATTAATGTATTCATGCTGCTTTCAATGGTTAAACTTTTGCTTGCATTTGCATATTTGCCATTAAATGCTTTGGTGATGCTCCATAGAGCCTACAGGGGGCGTCTCTCAGTCAGCAGGTGATGACTCTCCTCGCTGGAGGGGAAGAGTGTCTCCCTCAGGCGGACCATGCGACCTCTGACCCCAGCACGGCCGGAGGCATCCTCCACCAGTGACCTGCGAATGGGGCGGTACACCCTGTAACGCCTGCGACAGATGGAGGAGTATGAGAAGAGATGAGAAGATGAAGATGGAGAAGAGGAGAGAGATTTGGTGAGAAAATGAAATGGGAAGATGTGGTACTTGTGGTTTGTGTGTTTTTGCAGGGGGACTTGAAAGCAGTTTTCTTATGTGGTGTTTTTAAGGTTTTTGCTTGGACTTTGAATTGAGTGTTTTAAACTGTTTAAAATTTGTCAAATAAAAGAAAAATATTGTATTTTCATGCAAAAACATGTGATATTAAACTGCATATATTCACCTTAAACTGGGATTGGATGTTTGTTCTTATTTTCTGACGACCAAACATTAAATTAATGACTTTTGTTCTGCTTTAATTCCTCCCCCTCCTGTTGAATGCTGTCTTTTGGCAGCAAAGACAGCTTGAAAGTGCACCTTAGTGTAGGACCTGTTTATGTGGAAGCACAAACCTTAAGAGCGGTCAGTTGCAAAGACTCACCTGCAGACCAGATAGGCAATGAAAGCAAAGACAGCCACCAGCACAGCAGACGAGGAGAGCACCACCTCTGCAGTGTGTGAGGTCTTGGATGCTGCAGGAACGGAGAACAGAGCAATAAGACATTAATCCATCCCCTCCAAATCTCCCAGCTTTGCAGAAATCAGACTGTGAACATGTGCAGGATGTGAATATGAGAGTCAGTGTGCAGCCCACCTGGGGGATCCTGGGATTTGTTGATGGTGACGGTGGTGGTGGTCAGCGTCAGGCTCCTGGAGTCCTCCAGGGTGATGTTGACACAGTAGGTGCCAGGCTCCGGAAAAGTTCTCCTGAGGTGCACTTCACACTCTGAGGATGGCGGCACGTCATCGCACATAATGCTGCGCACCTGAGTGCAGGTGGGGTCTGACACGATGGTGCAGGCTGATGTGGGGATGCTGAGGATGAGGAGGTGGAAAGGTAAAGGGATGAATAAAATCACCAACCCCTTTCTCTATCAAAACCCTTTTTTTTTTTTTTTGTCTAATGCTTAGTTTTTAAATTTTCTGTCTTTTTAATGACATTTAAATTGTGTAAATGTCAGATTTCCCAGTGTATTTATCATAATTGTGAAACTTTGACCATAATTCTGTTTTACGTGATCATATTAAACTAACATTTAACTAAAAGACAATTTCTGTGTTTTATTGATTTATCTTAATATAAGATAAACAATTTTAGAACAAAAGAAGAAAAAACAAAGAAAAATGTGTCTCCTTTGAGATACAATTTGGGGTTTCACTCAACATGGAAAAAAACCCCCAAACATATTATTATTATTATTATTA
>JAOWBC010000539.1:11851421-11864353 GCA_028566105.1 Hypoplectrus providencianus | reverse complement strand
TCTCCTGAGACTCTTCTTCTACTGTCACCAAACTGTCCTCCCTCTCTGTTACCGAATGTGACCTTTCGTGCCATTTCCTCCCATCACAGCATCCTCCATCTCTTCTCCATGCTGAGGTGAGTGTGATTAATACCGTGAACACCCACACCAAACACTGACGGCCACCATGCATTGTGCACTCTCTCTCTCACACACACACACGCACACATACACACGTCCTGTGATGAACCTGGGACACTCAGATGGATGTCAGCTGCTGTGGTGCACAGAGCTGCAGCCTCTTTATGAAGATCCATGGGGCCATTTCACCCAGGACGGAGGTGGCTGTACTTACTGTGCGCGCCTTAAAGTGCCTTGGGTGTTCTTTACACAGACACTGTTGTTTCCTGTGATTCGTTATGTGCTTGTTGTGCAATTAGGTCTGTGTGGATGGGCCTCAGGAGCCGAGGCTGACACTGAGTGAAGATTAAGTGCATTAAAATGTGACAAAAACTTGGCTTGCAGCAGCAATTAAGGCCAGAGACAAAAACGGCTTTTGAACATCTCATTTAAAAAGTTTCTGGTGACACTTTATAAGGGCACCCTTTAAATTCTGAATCTGTGTTTAAGCAATACCTGTATTACAGAAACAAGGTATGAATACTCAGTCCTCAATCAAGTGAAATACTAGGAGTTAACTTAAAAAAACCCCACACAATTAAAAGTTTCCCAACACTTTAAAAGTTAGCATTTCAAGCCGCAGACACAGCTGACATTACCTTTCTGTAGAGGCTGTCCAGAGTTCTTTCAACTCCGTGATCTTCTCTCTATGAGCCGACTGCACCACCAGCTGGCCAGTGCAATCACCCAGAAGCCCCCACTGAAGTACACTTACCAAATTCAATCTCTTGAACCTAGAAAATGTCATGTTTTTCCCCTGACATAAGTATAGTTTATAAAAAATACTCTTATCTTGGTTCCATCCACTTCATAGTCCTCCACTGGCTCTGAAAACAATAGCAGCATTACAAACACCTCAACTACAGGCGACTGTGAGGCGTTTGAAGGACCACATCTTGTGCTGGAAAATGACTGGCTTTGACTGCGTCCTTGTTACTATGGTTACTACAAAGTACATTCATTTAGAAAGTTGAACACACACTTAGTAGCTGTTCATTGTCACAGAATCTATAACTTCATTGCCACAGCCTCCTTGTCCATTGTTGGAAATTAACAGACACCGTGCAGCCAATCAATATCCACAGACCACGATTCAATCATGGTTTATGATATAGCCTGACAGATAAATCAGTTGACAGGTATTATCAGCTGATATTGGCCTATTTTTAATAAGTAATGATATTTTTCTAGCTATTTATTTTTTATTTTTGGACAGTAACAAGCCACATAAATAAAAGTCTACTTTCATTATATATATATATATATTTTTTAATTTTTATTATTTTTTTATTACTATAATTGCCCACTATATTCAGCAATGAATTATCCCCCTATATTATCAGTATTTTCATTATTTTAAAAAAATATATTTTTATTGAATTTCCATAGATAAACATTACAATACAAATTATTATATTATCAGTATTGACAGCGGTCTCAAGAATCCCATATGAGCCAGTCTCCAGTTTATGTACTGCATGTGTTGTTTGTATTATGCTTCACCTGTCCAGGGATTTGGTACCTCTCAAATCAACTCTTAAATAGATTAATAAAGTAAATGGGACATTGAGGAACTTAAATTGTTTGCAATTTTCCATTCCAGAGTAAGGTTTTGGCCACCTGGAAATCTAAGTCAAATGTCTCTCATTTCATCTTTTTGATCTCAATTCCAGGGAATTTTCTGGCTCTTAAGTAGCCAAATGCTCCACTGTGTTCTCCAGCTGCTGTTGGTGCTGTGCAGGTATAGAGCTTTTTTTTTTCTTTTTTTTTTTTTTTTAGAACTTTTGTACAGCTGCATCCCTGTAAATCTCCCTCAATTAGAATCTATGTAAAGAAGTATACACAGTTCAGAAAATGTGTTAGAACACTAGAAAGGTGATTCACGCTGTTGATAATCCATCGATACAAAGTTGGCCTTTATTGACCAAGTGCTTACACTATTTCATGCCTGTATCATCTCTCTCTTTCCCTCTCTTTTAAGCAATACACAGACAACAAATGCTTCAACGCTCCGAGCCCCATTACCAACAACAAAACACAAAAAGGGAAAGAGCGCGGCTGCTATCATCTTACCGAATATAGGTAAATTGTTTCTGTTTTCTGTCATTAGAGCGCTGTGAAGAAAGCTGCAGCAGTGTGCTTCATTTTCTGCTGTCAATATCTAGCTAGTTATCCTTGAAAAACACACTATTGCACAACAGAGTGGAAAGGCACATCATCTACGGCTGTCAAACAGTGTTTAAAAGAAAAAAAATGCTGCCAGGTGTTCACAAAAAGAGAAATGCCTTCTGTCTCTTTCCATAAATGAGTGAACATTTTCGTCTAGACTTTTCAACAGGGACCCTTACATCACCGTTGCATCAACACAATAGAAGACAACTATTTCACGGAGCTCTACATGGTGATGATGCTCCTATCTGCTGCTTTGAAAATGCCAGACTACTCTCTGACAGGTGAGCAACAAAGGATGTAATTTAGCAGCCGTTCCAGTATCCCTGGCTTGATGGGCATAGCCAGACCTACACTTCTCAGGGAAGAAACCACCATTAATCTCCACTCCTGACATGCGCATTGTTCTGCCACCCTTCCCACCACCACCGCCACTTGTACCAAAGCACCCAGGGGAGCAGCTCAGACTCATTTATCAAACACACAAGATGTCCTGCAAGCCTCGCCCCTCCCTTCCTGCTTTACACCAATGCAAATGTAACCATTTGGATGTGCAACAGCAGCCGCTGTGTCACCCAGAGTGGAACAGATAAATGTAAAGCTCTTGTGTGGAGAGCTTTTTCCATCTTTTGCATGTGTATGTGTGCTGTTGCATATGTGCAAACAGGCACAGACACTTGATATATATGGGTGTAAACATAACCAGACGCACCCACAAACATAATGTGCCCTTGATTCAGCTCAGCCTCTTTTTCTGTTGTTAGCAGGCAGCCTATCAGGTCTCAGTAGGAGCTGAATAGAAACTCCTCACCACAGCTAGCAGATTTCAACATATCTCCATTAAGTCCGTGAAAATGAAAGAAGTGAAATGGACAGATTTTTATTACCTGAGAGAGAAGTTCACCCCTCCTGCACAGAGATGGTGTTTTTTAGTACTGAAATCTGGGGCGAGGGACAAGTGAAGAGGCTCTTTTCACTGGGATAAAGTGCTCATTTGAATGGAAGAGTGAATGTGTGTGCTCACACAGCATTTCTGTGTGTGTATATAGATGAAAAGAGTGGACAGGGATGAATAGTTGCTGTATTTGGGTCAGGGCCATCATTAAACAATGTGAAAAGAGTGGATTAAACAGACACACAGTAATAGAGAGAATCTAAAAACACAATTTTTTTAAGTGTAAAGATGAATGCTCATACATCATCAGTCCTACCTGAATCCACTCTTTCTCTAAGCACCTATGCTGCACTCTTCACCTTTCTCTTTTCTTCTCTGTTCTGTCCTCCTCTCAATCCCTTTGAGTCAGACCCAACTTTAATCGAAAATCACAAGCCCTGGGAGAGAGGAAAGCAAGGGTGCAAAGGAGGAAGGCAGATGGGCCTTGGTTAGCTAATGACAGATTGTGGGAAGCGGTGAATAAAAGATGAGTTTGCTAGCAGGTGGATAAAACGATGCATAAACAGCCAGGATGGGATTGTCTGTACACCATTAAATATGGATGGGTCTTCAAGACCCCAGGCTAAATAACAGCATTCCCACAGATGTGCCGGAGGCGCTGCTAAATACACAAATAATCATCCTCAGTGCAAACACACCCCCACCCACCTGCAAGTCCCTTTTCAGTTGAACACACAAGAAATGATCTAAGCGAGGGATATTGCTTCATTTTCATCTCCTCTAAAAGCATTTACACATATGCATGACAAATAAAATTGCCACATCCCCATCAAATGTATCTCACCTGCATCCCTGCTGCATCCAGACACAGTGCAGCAGCACCTCGCCAGGTGAGAGCAGCTGGACCTATGACAGATGTGTCAACGTGATCCACAGCAAGCATACTTGCTCAGTTTTCACCCCCTGCCCCCATCCCCAGTGGGACATGACGATTGCTGTGCTTTCACCTCAGATGAACCGGAGCAGCAGCTCACAAAAGGCAGACGCACGCACACACACATGCACAAAACAAATACACACTACTATTATAAACACTGTGGACAAGCAACAGTCTGGCATGACAGAGATCTGGCATTATTAACTTTGTGTGTTTGTGTATCTTGGTGAACATGCATGTGTGGGTGTATGAAGAGTCCAAAAACAATTCAGCAACAGCTGCTTGGTGGATTTCCATAAAACTCTGCACACACAAAAAAAATACAGTCATATCCCACTCATGATGAATCATAGTAACTTTAGTGAAATAGAGTCTTCATCATTAGGTCAACATTATGACAAAATATTTCAATAAGTGACATTCTCATCAGCCTCAGCTGTTCTTAGCGTCGGGTGCTAATCAGGGCTGGAAATTAGTGCAGCCATCAGCCAAATGCTGACACCAAAATATGCCAGCTAGATTAGCCTCATTTCTCAGCCAATAAACAATGGTAGTCTGGTCTGTTGACAGCCACAGGGAGAGATGGACAAACAAACAAGTTACTGGTGCTAATTAATAATGCTAGAATGCTAACATGCTAAACTACAGGGGTGTGCATAAAAACATACCTGCTTATTGTCAGCATGTTGAAATTGTCATTGTGAGCATGCTAGCATGCTGATGTTAGCATTAAGTTCACAGCATCGCTGAGCTGCTGACACAGCTTTAGACTTTAGATGTAGAATAACATAATTTATACCTGGTTTAGCTATAATCCAAGGGCATTATTGTCGTCAGCAGAAAGTTGCAACATAAAAAACACACCCACAGGCACAAAAAATCGTTACATTGTTTGAATCTATAACCTTTCATCCATATCAATCAAGTTAGTTCAGTTGATTTTAGCTATGTCCATGAAACTGACCAGAAAACATATTTTACTATGAAATTATAATGTATGACTTCTAAAACACAATAACCAAGCCAAATGAATATGGGATCAAATAATGGTCAATGATATGTTCAGTGTGTTGTTTGTATTGTAGGCGTGCTAAAAATACTTTCAGATGTAGCAATATTTTGTGCATGCGTGCAGGGAGATAATTAACATATGGAAAACATTTTTCTAGCTGTAAAAATATGTGCTGATCTCTGAACAAAAGAAAAAGCCAGGACATAACAGTCATATTTGTCATTTATTAGCATAACAGGTTTTTGTATCTAATAATATCAAAATGTTAAGGGATAAAAGATGTTTGATTACAGTACATTCCATTTGCAGAGAAGCAGAGTCAAACCTACATGACTTCAAAAGAGAACAGTAGATCTGTTAGGACAAGAGTTCGGACCTTTTTCCTGGTTTAAGATTGCATTGGCTGGTACCAGTGAACAGCACTGTCATAACGTCATTTACAGTAGCATCATTAATTGCCACCCCACTCTCTTGCATCCTTTGAGGTAAAAAAATACATCTTTAGTATTGATACATTCATAGAAATATAAAAGCGTCTTTATTTCCTTATTGTGCTTTTATGTGGGAATATTGCCTTTGCTCTGAACAGCTGAGAAAATGGATCTCAGAGTCGGGTGACAATCAGGGGAATGGCCTCCATCGTGTATTATGAACCAATTTGGTATTGGCAGTTTGCTCCAGGCCACTTCACAACAGGGGCGACTACATTGTGCCTAAATTACCCAGTTGTCTAAACTGAGCCAACATCCAATAAATATGCATCAGTAAATGCCAGGTTCAGCTATTAAACGATTGAACCGTGTTTCCTTTAAATAGATAGATAAATGGCAAGCTGGATTTCCACAGGGTGACATGCAGCATGTTAATGTGTCTCTACAGGCACTACTCAAAAGGCTCGGAAAGGCATGCAGAGAGAAAGAGCAAGGAGTGAGAGAGAGAAAGAGAGAAAAGGAAAGATAGAGTGTAGGTGTGGAGAGAAACACTGGAAAAGAGAAGCAGAGAGGGAGAAAGAGTCCCTGTGCTCGGTGTGACAGACGACAGCAGGGGCTGTGCTGCCCGAGGCATAACATAGCCCCCCACCCCCCATCCCCATAACCAACTTCCTCCACCCTCCATCCCCCTTCCCCAAGGGCCAGCAGTAAAGAGCACAATGCGTCCCATCTCTCTGCTCAAACCATACTGTGCTCCCAGTCCAACCAGCACCAACCAGCCACTCACTGGTACACGCAAGCCAGAGCACCGTGCGCAGGTTGAGTGCACAAGTAAAGAAGAGTTAAAAGGAGTGGAAAATGCAGAAGTAGTTGGGGGAAGGACATTAACAGCCATGGCCCCTCCCCTTCTTTTTCCTCTGAAGCCCATCACCACCATTCATGATGTTCTCTCTTCCTCCAACCAGCCCAGCCAACCTGAAACCATCATTAGCCAGGAGCACAAAAGCAGAGGACAGAAAGAAATCTCCTCCACTGTATCCCTCTTTTCCTCCATTATGGCACAATCCAACCTCAAGGTGGTCGTCGTGGGGGTGGTGGTGGGGGCGGGGTGTTGTTTGTAGGTGAGCTGTGCCCAGAAAAGCTGCCAACATGCAGCTCCAAAACTGCCCCAAAACCTCTACATTACTACATTTCTATAAGGTAAAGCTAACACACCTAAACCTTCTGTACTTGTTTTCATGCAACAAGATTTTTAAACACGTGCCTTTAAAACAAAAGGAGTTGCATCCCTGCAAACGTCCTCCAATGATGTGGGGACAGCAGTTGATCAGTTCAGGAACATATTCCAAAATATATCCTGGATTAAGTCCTATAGAAGCCATGAAGGATCAAATAAAGGGCTGCTACAAACCCTTAGCTTGGCTATGAAAGTTGCCCCCAAGTCCAGTTTGCTGAGAGCACCCAGAGCTCTGATGAGGTCCTTCATCTCCCCCGTCTACCCTTGACCTAATAGAGATGTCTGTATAGTGGGAAATCTCAGGTGAGCTGAGGGGGGAGGAAGGCGAGTGAGACTCTGTGATGACAGGCTGTAGTTGGACAGCAGATGAGTTGTGTGTTGGAGTCGGACTTGAACTGGGGATAGCAGTGCACCCCAGCTGGAGGTCCTGGGGTCTATGTATGAGGGGGTCCTGGTGGCATAGGACCCCATGTTGCTGAGGGGTAGTGAGGGGAGAAGAGGGCAATGACATGGGCGTGTCCGTCCACATGGAGGCAGTCTGAGAGGAGGACGGTGAGGGGTAGGACCGCGGAGGAGTGGCGTGGGGCAGGTATGTGAGGTGTGCTGGGGAGTAGTGCGTGGGGCAGACGACTGCAGGCTGTGGTCCTGATGACAGTAGGGTCTCCATGAGCTGGGTCATTCTCTTCATGACTTGTCCAAGGTCAGCCACTTCTCTCCCGAGGTTGCTCACCTGCACATACAAACACAAACCGTTTTCAGGGCTAAGGATGAAAACCAAATGCCTCCATGGGTGTGGAGTGGCATAAAAATCCAGCTCTCTGGCTGCTTTATACTAACTTAATAATTCATTTTTTAACATGTTTTTATTCGGTGATTACAAAAAAGGAGTTGTGTTGAGTTTGTTTCTGCTCCGCTAGTATTGGCTGTAGTTTTAAGTAGGACTTACTGTTAGCACTGTAACTCCAGATGTCTTTAAAGAAACCAGGATCAAAACTGGGGTTAAACTTGACTAAACATGGGCAAGTAAAAACAAATACACAAACATGAATCAGCACCTTATTTTTACCTTATTTTTGCTACCCAAACCTATGGCCTCTATGCCTGTTACTCTAAATGTTCCTGGTTATGCAATGAAGCCAAACTTTCGAGGAAAAAAAAAGGCCCCAGGTTGTGCACTACATCATCATGAATATGATCTTTTCGGGTCAGTCATTTTGGGTCAAAATATTTCCGTCTCAAGCTCGCCATTAAGCATGTAACACGGTGCTGCTATATTTGGTCGTTACACTGATGATGGGCGGGAGGTGGGGGTCGTGATTAGTCGCTCTCTGCATGTGGCTTGTCCGCAGAGGGCACGGCCATGAAGCTCTGCCAACGAGCCATCTGCTCCTACCAGTCAAAGCACCCATGACCATTCATCAGGCCAATCACGCACATCAGTGCTACTGGATGCACATCAGCCCTCAGCAGGACACACAGCTCCAGGTGAGAAGTACTCCGCTCGCTGTGTGCGTACGTCAAAGGGTGATCCAGCACACTGTCATCACGATAGAAAAACAAGGCGAGGAGCTCCCTCTTCATCTCCTGTACACACTTTGCTCCATGTGAATTGTATTACATGTATGTTTTTTCACATTGAGGATATTCTTTGACATCAAGGTTGTTTCACTTTGATCTACCTCACCGAGCCACTAACAATAGTTCTAACATAGTAAAAATACTCTCTCTCCCTCTTTCACCGTCCTCCCAGCCCTCCCATCTCTCTCCCCCTCTGGAGTGGCTGATAAAAGCCCGGGTCTAAACTCCGGCTCTGATAAAAATAGAAAAGCTGAGAGCGACAGGACAGTCCAATCTGACACGCTGTCAACATGATTCTACTACTCCCACCTCAGAGACAACCGTCTGTGGAGATAGAGAGACAAAACTGCAGTGGGGGCCGAGTGCAACTCACTGCAGCTACAGGTACGTGTTAAACCCTCCATAAATCTGTCATAGCATCATAAGAACTCATCCATGAGACAGAGGACGAATACCTGGCTGCATAAATGTGTCTAAATATTACATCAATGTAATAATGCAGTAAGAAGTTATATTTAGCAAACTGATAACCTGGTATAGAGCAGAGCAGCATTTTCTTTTATTTTGGAAGGTTTTGGTAACAGTAGCTTTGGAAAGGAAGATTTACCTGAGACAACTGTTGATAGGAAATAATTTTGTGCCTTTTTTCTGAGCAAGAGAGCATGAGAAAGAGATTATTTTCAATATTTAAAGTACATTTTGGTGTTGATACTTATGTAGTTATGTAAGTTTTGAATGCAGGACTATAACTTTTTTAATTTCACAGTTTGGTATTAGAACTTTTGCCTCTGTAAGAGATTGGAATATTTTTTTTTATCCCTGCTCTGAATAAGAAAAAGGTAAATATAGTGAAAGGTTAGGAATAATGACAAAACCTCAGTCTTACAATAACAATATGAGCCTAAAGCAAGGAATGTTATGCATGTACATGCATGGTGCACATTAGTCCCATGCAATACTCAATCAATACTCGATCAATATAATAAGTTGTCACTTTGATACAAAAACCTGGGAAACAGGTAAAAAACAAAACAAAACAAAGGTCTTTTGTTCCGTCAGCAATCAGGCTGTACAACTACAGAGCTAGATCGGACAAATGAATTTCCCCTTGGGGACTGATAAATCATTTTCAAATGATTGATTGATGTACAAAAGTAGGTCCCCACTGCTGTGCATATTTATACCTATGTCTCATTTTCAATTGTTTTTGTGCTGCGTGCGTGTTTCCAGCCTCATCTTGTAATCATAAGTGCAATTACTGCGTTCAGGCAAAGCTCTCATTCTTCCAGCTCCCATGTGCAGCTGCACATTATGATTTCCATGCCACAGTACAAAGGTCACCACCACCTCTAGAATCAACCCTTCAGTGGCAGCAATGTAGCGCGAGGTTAAAGGGAAAACATGAGAGGTCACAGGGCAAAGCAGGGTTTATTACCGTGTTCACACCTTTTTGTAGTTCATTAAAATGCTGCCACTTCCGTGTGCCTCAGGTCAGAATGAGCAAAGACATTAACCTCGTCAGCTTGTTGTGTTGATGGCCATATCTCTTGTTTAACATTGCAATTTATGCTTTTTTCACTCAGCTGAAGGGCTAAGGGTCTTACAAATGCTCTTGCTACATTATTTCTCTGAAAAAAATGGTACTGTTGCAGTTGTTTATTAAGAAAAATAACACTGTCAACTAACAAATTGGGTCTCTGCAAGCATACAATATTTTTGCATGTGTTTTTCGTTAATTTGTTAAGTGTTGTCTAGTGGATTTCTACCCACAGTGGAGCTCAAACAACACAAACTGGAGTGGAGAATTAGTTGATCTTAATTGCACCGGATGAGAGCCTGTGAATGAGTGGACCACAGTACTGAATTTCAGTACTTAACAATAAACCCTTTTTGCAAATAATATATAAAACTATTCGGCATGTATCAAATATCAGAGAATTCTTTTATTAGTCACACATGTTTGTGGAAAGAGCAGGTGGAGTTTACACCAGCCAACACCCCCTTAACTTGTCTTATGGTGATCTGAGTGGATGGATCCAAGTAAGGATTAACAACCTACGAGACCATGCTGAGAGACTTCCTGTAAAACACTGGTAGCCCACAGAGAGACAGAGAGGCCCACAGAGCTGACGTGTATGACTGAAAAACTGCTGCGCAATTCTGTTTTAGTCATTGTTTTCTCATCTCTCTAGAATTCACCCGTTTGTTTCTACACATAAAGCTATCACCCCCCGCCCCCCCCCTTCCAGTTCCCTCTCGTCAAGCCTTTTTCTTCTTTCAGCCTCTATCTACTCATCCCAGGATACAGACTGAGGCTTAGCGGGAGGAAGCAAACACCCGTCCTCACCTGCCAAAAGTCTAATGTCAATTTAGCCACCCGCCCATCAAAACCATAGGACACAGCAGGAGCCGTTGTGTGTGTGAACGGATTATTTCAAGCTGGACAATGAGCCGCTAAAGTCCATAGAACATCCCGATATGAAAACATATAACGATGCTGGCAAGGCACAGGGCAGTAAACGAGAAAGAACTGTAGCATGCTAAATGGGGAAATATATTGATCTTATTATGGGGCCATGATGTTGAATAACATGCCACACATGGGTTAAGGCACATTTCATATTATTCTGAAAGGTGTCATTATAACACCACATCCTCTCGAGCTGCCGTTTCTGCAATGTGACATTCATTCAACTTCTGGCTTCGTTACATCTCTTAATCCTTTCACCTGCCTTTGTCTGACACGCTGATCTGGCCATATGGCTAGTCCCTACTAGAGCCCACCTGTCTCTCTCTCTTACACACTCTCTCTCTCTCACACACACACACACACACACATCCTTGTTCTTTTATCTTTTTAAGGACCCTTTATTGACATAATGCACACACACACAAACACAGAGTCCTACCTGCTGGTCAAGATGTCTCAGTTGTCCTCTGGTCTCCTCTGCTTTAGCTGCTAACTCTGCTGTGCTGATCTGCAGCATATCTGCGACACAAATGAGCAAGTTACAAATCACTGCAAGTGCTGAGTAAGAACTACCGATGTACACCCTGCAGTTATTAAATCAAGGCAGCAGATAAATACTGTAGGAACTGACAGGAAGTGTAAATTCACATGAATCACCCTCATTATACCCCACTTTTTCAAGTGATTTAATATGAACATTTTCACGGATGTGGAAAATTGAGTGGATTGTAGAAGGTTTTAGGTAACATTTAAGAGACAAACTGATTGTATTTTTGGATGGGAGGACCTGTGGCGGATGCTGAGGCACTGGTTGGTTCACTGACAGGATAGCCTCGGCTGGTAGAAAAGGGGAAAGCCAGGGAACCCTCTGTCCCGTCACTGTCTTCTGTACCGTCCACTATCCTGCAGAGAGACAGAAATGTGTGTATGTGTGTGATAAAGTAAAGATTGCCACTAATTATATACTAATTGTTAAAGAATTTAAAATCAATACTGTGGTTAATTGATTCTTGCATAATCTTGAGATATTGTGAGAATCCATCTGCTGTGTGAGTTAGGCTGCTGCTTGGTTTTTACGGTAAATATGAAGCTACAGCCAGCAACTTAGCGTAAAGACTAGGTTTAAGGTGAGGAAGTAGGTAAACAATGAAAGGTCACACTTATTTGACTCTCTTGTTTGACTTTTACTTGATATATTGTCCAAAAAGTTCCCAGCCGTTTTAATCACATGTACTGTGCTAAGAAATGGCAAAAATAGACTTGCACTTGTCCCAGAGACACAGGCCTGCACAGGCAGAGAGACAAATCAATGGCGATCAAACTCACCTGGGGCTGAGGTTGGACGGGTCTAAAGTGGTGAGAGTAATTTCCTGGATCTTCCTCCGAGACCTCCTGGAGCTCTGTCCTGTGGTCATCTGGCTGGATCGGCTCAGTGGAGACTTCCCACCCCCAGTGTCCCCGAGGTTTACCGCTCGGTTTCGCTCGGATGACAGAGACACAGACATTGTCTCGTCGTCGTCCTCCTCCTCATCTCCCTCATGTTCCTCCTGTGCTTCTATGATGGGCGGGTAGCCCTGAACCACTCGTCCGTTTCTTCTCAACCCAGACTGGAAATAAAATGAAGAAAAAGAAAACCGAATTTGAAAAGAATCAGGACAGATATCAATCCTCCATGATTTGTGGACATTTAGTAAAACCTTTGAGTGTGGATACCAAGAGGACTTTTGGAGATTACCAAAGAAAGAGCCGAGACATGAAATCAAAATCTATTCATGCCGATTTGACTCATCTAAAGCATCAAAGCAACTTTAATGATGTCAAATGCCTCCTTTTAAAAAATCCTTCTAATTCTCTTTCACAGCTAATCTTGCCAATCTCATTACTTCTGCTCCCTCTGAAGATTCTGAATATGCTAAGCTGAATTTGTACAGTTAATACTGTGACCCTGAACATGTTTTCAGTACAAAAATGTGCACCTATGACTCATATGAGCAAAGAGCAGACCACTCAGCTGGATTCATGAGTGACAAAGCAGACTGAAAAT
>JAOWBC010000539.1:11810800-11825228 GCA_028566105.1 Hypoplectrus providencianus | reverse complement strand
CCTTTTCTTTGTTGTCATCATTGTATTTAGTCTTACTCTTATCACAGACTTACTTAAACCCGCCTGAACTGGTTGTCGCCTTAAGCGTGACATTGAACAAACACTAGGTGAAGACTATCGCGATGTGTTCTCCTTACATATCAACGACGTGTGTGTGGGCTGAAAATGTTACACTGCCTCTACTGAAAGAAAAGGTTGCTCATCAACATAATGCCTGACACTGCTTGACACTGAAATATAAAATCAATAAAGTAAGGTCTCAACTGGATTATGGTTTTGCAACAATTGCTTCCTACTATATGTTATATACTATCTTAATACTTATAACAGATCTACTCTCTTACATTTTAACGTGGAAATGTTAAATATTGTATCTTTAAAGCAAGCAGAAAGTAATGCATAGTGATTTGAACCATCATTTTGTTTGAGAAAACTTATTTAAACTAATTGCAATCATAAAGAGTTGTTACGACAGAAGCTGAGGATTGTCTACAAAAGAAACCACCATGTCAGCACTTTGTTTTTTCAGACTAAATGTCACACCCTTGCTGTCTTGTCTCAGTTGGCCTAAAACTGGTAGAAAACCACACATTAAACAAAGAGTACAAATTTAAGACCTCTATATATAATGAGTAGATATTTCTCTTCCTTGTCTTGGAACCGTTAGAATTGACTGAAGAACAACACATCTTCTACACACACACTGACCTTCCTTCTTGTCCTCTTGGATGGCTTTGGCTTTAGTGTCGGTGGTGTCTTTAAATGAAGCCAGAAAGAGCACCACGTCTCCTTTCTCGTTCTTAATTGGCACAATGTCCAGCAGGCACCAGAACAGCACAGCTAAAAGAGAGAAAAAACACTCTTATTAACACTTTTATACACACAATCTCTGATTATACTCACAATGGATTTACCATTTGTGTGTGTGGAGCAACAGTTTCCCAGATCCCCAGACTTGTTAGTAAGCCTATCTACAGTTGAAGGTCCCTGGGGAGAAGCAGAGCCTTTAAATAGACCAAGTCGCTGTTCCCCAGGCACAGCAAGCGATGAACCCATCTCTGAGGTCCCATCTCCTGCTAAATAGATTGCTTTTCAGAGGAACTGCAGGTCAGCATGTGTGTTTCTGCGCCAGTGTTAGTGTGCGTGTGCTCATTACTGTATGAGTTTGATTCCTCAAAATGAAACGAGAGCAAACGGTTGATATATTTGGTATTGAATATGACTCGGTGTTATATAATTTTGCATCCAGGCATTCCTTCACTTTTAGACGAATAAACACCAGCTATTACAGTTGGCTTGGCTGTATGTATTATTTTGCCAGCTTTAAGTTGATTTAACGTTTCTTTCTTTATTAAAAGCAGCGTCTTGCAGCTTAACAGCTGTATATTCTTTAGTAGATGGTTGTGACCAAAATGAAGCAAAAAGGAGCATGACTGTTGGGGGTATTCAGTTAATAGACGACTTACAGAATGCTCTCCAAGTGTTGTTTGCTTTCACAATGTGTGTCAGTCATACACAACAACAAATCCACAAAAGTGTGTAAAATGTAAATTAAATTGAATGCTATACTGTCTTTGTACGGTTTGTAACTGAATAAATGGCGAAAAAGGATTAGCAATGGCAGACCACCTAATACAACTCAGGCATGAAGATCTGATGTCACTCACACATTCTTCATATTAACTTAATAATGGGATAACACATTAATAGTATGATGCCCAAGTGGCAAAAATCAATTAATGGTGAAAGTTATCCAATTAACTCAAGAGTAAGTTGAACTAAATCTAACTTGTTGGATGGTTTAGGGAATTCAGTGCAGACAATTACGACCTCCAGAGGATGATGACTTTGGTTATAGTGCCACTGAAACTATCTACAACTTTGCAAACACTATGGTGTTCCTTCTTCCACCATATCTGAATTTCTTTGAGGATATTATTTTAACACATTTATGTTCATCATTGTCTCCTCACAGGGGTTTTAGCCTTGTCATTGTTAATTAATTAATCACAATAAATTAAGTCTAATCTGCGTCATGCTGTGGCAGAAGCACAACAGGGTCACTGGTATGTTTCTTTCCTGCCAGTTTTAAATCTGTAGGGGTATTTTTCATGTTTCCTCTTTGACAGCTTTATAATTAATTAATTCCTCAGTTAAAGGTCAACTGTTAATTTTTTGTCACAAACACTTGTTATGCAGCTCATAGATTTAAACTAGCCTTCATGGTCCACCTTTCATTCAGTTACTAGAAATTAACTGCTGATTAAGAGGGATTTCCCACGGAGTTCCCTCCCATCACTCCCACTCACCAAGTCTTCCTTGCCTAGTGATGACTCAATCACACTGTTTTTGTCACTGTGTGTGTATGTGTGTGTGAATATCTGCATGGCTGCGAGACACAACGGCACTATCAAGCACACAGCGAGAGAAAGAGCGTCACTGATTGCGAGCACACAGCTTCCTCTTTTCTCAGGCTGACAGACGGAGGACAGACCGAGTCAATCAGCTACGTTTACTTTCAGGACTCTGCTGTGACAGACACAAAGAGGGGGGGATGAGGCGGGCAGGGGAAGAAAAAGTAGGATAACAACCGGAGACAGACAGACAGACAAACTGGCACTAACAATAGAGGTGGTTAAAAAGAGAGACAGAGGGAGATGAAAGGTTAGGGAAAGAGGAAAGTTAAAGAACAGAAGGGAAACGATCTGTGGGGGGATGAGAGGAAAGACAACAAAGCAAGAGGCAGAGTGCGTAGACAGTCACATCTGTGGTGGTATTAGCAAAGCTGCTTCTGTGCAAACTGCACTGAGTCATCTACAAAATCTGCTTCATAAATCACAGAAAAAAAATCACAGGGAAGTGGCACATGCATTTACCATGATACCTGCAGGAGAGAGGAGAGCGGGACGAAAGACAATCCTCACAGATGTTAATGAAGCATTCTCACTGCAAGGACCATTTAGTAGCACTACTGGACATTTTCCTCCACAGATGGAGCTCTGCAGCGTGACAGTTGTTTAGGATACAACTGATCCTTAAGCACTTACAGTTTTTCTTGTTTGCTAACATGCATCGGTCATAACTGAAGTTGTCAAATCTCTTCATGCAGTCAGTCTATCTGGACCAGTGTGTGAATCACTGCTTTGCTTTCACAAAATACGGTTTCCCATTAAGTGGAATAGTTTTGTTTTGAGACACAATCCTCTGTTAATATGGTTTATTTTCATTGTTATATGTTTGAAAGAGGTTGATTCATGAAGTTTGGAGAAGATATACATTACCTGTCAATAATAAATCACATTGTTACAATGTTTTTAATGGAAAGAGGTTAAGATTATTTTTTCGGCGACAACATCACTTACAAGTGGCCAATTAAAAAGAAATCCATGCATTTGCTTTTACACAATATGCATTTCATTGGCCACATTTTCCAAAATCTATGACTTCTTTTCTTATTCATGCTCCTCTACCTATAAAAAAAACTATATATATCTAATCTAATAACTAATGGGCTCTGCAAGCACTATAACTTCTATAAGAATAAAGTAAAAAATCGACATTTCTTTTCTGTTTAATAGTGAAATTGACGCTCCAGAGCAGTACATAAATAGAAAGGGAAGTAATGTTTCCATCGTCAGGAATGAGCTTTCAGTCTTGCTCCTTAAACTTGTGTGGTCTCTGCGGGAAGGAGAAAGCTTGCAGTGGTGATACTGTATAGCAAATAACAGATTTCTCTTGATTTGTGATGGAGCAAATGTAGATAAATTCCCCCTCAAACACAAATGCTGCCAGACTTGATCGAAAAAAAAGAAAAAAAAAGAAATGTAGTTTCAAACAAGCAAATGCACTGCAGGAATATGAAGCATAAAAGTGAAGAAAACTCTGCAATAAGCATGCTCTGGCACATGGCACCATCTCACATCACAGCAAGCATGTATCCAGCGATGCCGAGATGTGCTCATTATTTTCAACTCCATTTTGTTCACTGGCCAGCTGGCTAATCAGCGAGGCACACACCAAACCCTACCGCACCACGGCGAGCTGCTGGGCTCAGTGTAATCGAAGGAGACAGGGTTAAAGAGTCAATAGCTGACAGCCATGAAAATTTAATGTGTCTCAGCGTTAAATAATAACTGGAGGACTTATGTGACTGATTGCTTGGTTTAATCACCTTTTAATGAGAATGAGCCAATAAAAAAAAGTTATATATATTAATCCAGCCATTACTTCATCGTTCCATGTGTCCATCTATGCCAATTTAAATGTGGCTCCTTCAGAAATAGCCACAGAGAACTGCCATCCATTAATGGAAATGCAGGCAGTGTCCAATGTGGTAATCAGTCTGTCTGCACACTTTAATGGCTTTCTGTGCCGGTCTGCTTGCCTTGGGTCCAACACTTGATTGGTAAATGGTTGTAAAGAGTGTATGGTCTTTGTTTTATGGTAAAGCAACTAGAAGACAAAAAAAGAGCTGCAGAACGATAAACAAAAAGGGGGCAGCGGTAAACCAAACACACATGTGATTTCCACTGCTCACCTGTTTTTTTGTAGAACATGATCTCATCTTTAAACTCCTCCCGCTTCTCCAGGGCGTCGTCAATGCTGAGAATGATGCTTTCGCTGGTCTCCGGCCCGTACAGGAACTTACAGGTGCAGCTTTTTTGCATGACCTCGGCCCGGGAAAAGCCTGTAAGCTCACAGAAGCCATCAGAGCAATAGACGATGGGAAAGCCCTTCGACACCTGTGCGTTGGCCAGGATGAAGTTGCTGTCTGCAGGAGAAAAGGGAGAAAGAGGCAAGTTGAGAGGACAGAAAGGAACTGAGGCCATTGCATCATTACTGAGGCTGTTTGGGGTTGGAGTTGGAGGTAGTCTTTTTTATTGTTTGTGCTGATCCAGACTTAGACATAGTGGATGTCTTTTCTGTCCCTGAGTTTAGGAATGAGGGATAATGAGCAGTACGCTTAGCTCAGTTTCTCTTAAAAGAGAGGAAATATACAGTTTAACTTCCCTGTTTAACATATTTTCACACTGAATGCAGTGACATAAAAGAAAATAACATCCAATGTGTTTTTCTCACTTTAGGCAAGTAGGGAAGACTGTGCAACTCCCCACAGACCAAACTGTAGTTTTAAACTCTTCATTATTTCTCTCCTTTAAAAATCCCTGGAGGTCCCACTGCTAATCCCCTGGACAACAGCAGATCTACAGCCCTGCAAATATCTGGCAAAGCAAAGTATAAATATAATTAACTACTATAATTAACATTACCAGGAGAGGTTGTGTTTTAAAACTTCAATTGACTAAGCATAAAACCTGCTATAATGTTGTTGTGGTCGCTTGGGAGCTGCACAACAAGCTGTAAATGCAACTTTGACATTATCTCAGTTGAACATTTTAGCTAATTGTTGCATATTTTCACATCCAAAAGAAAGAAAGCAAAAGTAATTATTACACTGAGTTGTGTTTCTGGTCACCTAAGAAACCCAACGTTTACACTCTTTAAGCTCCATTTTTGGTCTCCAACAATTCCTGAGAAAAAATATCTTTCTCTAAATGCTTAATAGAGTTGTTGCAAATTCACTTAAATTAGCCAACAAACTGATCACAGGCACCACGTTATCTGTTGCATACATTAATTTTGACACTTATTTCTTTTTTGGTTTCGTTCACAATGCACAATAGTGCTTCTAGTGGATAAGATATATGCATAGTGGCAACAGATTGCTATGATGCTGCTGGAATAAAACAATTACCTTTAATTTTTAATCTGTGCCATAGGGTTAGGGTTTGTGGCAATTACAAAAAAATAGAGTACTTGTGCAAGATACTCCAGTATGCATACTTTTCCACTATCAACCATTAAAGTACAATTAAGTGATCAAAAGTATGCAGAAATAACTGGATCATGATGCTGATATAAAACAATGTTTGAATCATTTTTATTTTTAAGGTTTGTCTCCAAGATGGCAAGCAAACAACTTTTTAAGATGCTTGTTCTCCAACTGAATTACTGATTGCTTAGCTCTATGCTACATAATTCTGCAGCTGCATTAAAAGTTTGCTTCGCCTTTGGTGCGAACACATCAAAAGACCCTAAATTTGAAAGTAGTAATGTGCTAAGTGGAAGAGCAGTGATCCGTGGTGATTCTCTGTGGGTTGGTCAGTGTGAGAGACCCTTTTTACAGTGTGATGCTATTAGATGCAGTGTTACTACTGATAAACGCAGCTTTAGTGTTTCTTACAGCCGTACATTATGAATGCAGCGGCTGACTGAACTGCTCATGCGGGAGGTTGTACCGCCAACACTGAGACCACTGCTCTCTCAGCTCCAACCATCCACTTTTCAAACTTTAGATAATAAAAATGGACACAAATTCAACCGGTCAAAGGGTGCCTCTCTGGCTGTTTCACTGAATCACTCTCAGTAGCCATTGGGACTAAAATGTGACTTTTATCAGGCGAGTACGCAGGCTGATATGATCCTCAGCCCAGGTAGATGAAGGCCTGTGTGGGCCGCAACAAGAAGGTCATTTACCTCAATAAATGACTGATTTATCTGCAATCTGAAGAGCAATGAAATCATACTCTTGAAACTCATTCCCTCGTGTCAAGAAGCTGACCCCGAATTCATAATACTTTCAGAGAGTAACAGTGAAGAGAGGTTAAGGATAAATTTGTGTAAAGAAAATAGTGAGAGAAAAAATGCATGAGTGGAGAATCAGTGGGGAATGTGCTGGAGAGATGACAGTGAAAACTGAATCACATAAGTGCTGAAGTCAATCACAATTAATTAGACTATTTGTGTCCAACTCTAAATTACAGGTTGAAGTGGACCAGCTGTTTCTACCTGAATCCATCCATAACGACACACAAACACACCCACACATCCACACAAACAAACACCCACGGTGCCGGTGGAGCACAGGATGACGCCGAGCTGTGCAACGGTACAATGTCCATTATGCAAGACAGTGCACTATTATGTTTGGCAGCTTTAAAATGTAAATGATGTGTGTATTTGTAAATGCACCTGCTCAAGCTGCCCCCCAAGGTGCATAATAAGATGCAAAACACACGTATATTTAAAGGCACATGCAGCATTAATCAATGATTCCCAATACATTCGCAGACATTAGTGTAATCACAGTAAATAAATGAGTTACATGCACACATTTAGCCACACATGCATATACAGGAACAAAAGGTGGCTTGTTTATATTCATTGCTTGAGACATCCTGCAAAGCGACTTGTTTCAATTACATTTTATTACAAAAATCAATTTTCTGCATCAATAATTCTTTTTTTCACAAACCCGATGTTTAATTGTTTTATGTTGTACGTCAGACTTTGTTGAAAGAAAGCACCTCGGATTTGAACAGGGAATACAGCAGCAGAGAACACAACCCTTGTATGCGTCCCTCAAGAGGAATGAGCAACATGTTCCTTTTTATAATCCCATTCAGCGCTCAACAATTGCTTCTGTACGCTTGCTGGCACAAAAAAATGTGATTCATGTCACATTCAGGAAGAGAAATCACCCTGAGATTATGCAATAGTAAATAAAGGCTCATTCTGCTTTATGAGAGTTTGGGTACTTTTTTTAAGCATGTGCGTTACTTATCAAAGCAAAGCTGTTGCTCAGACCCAGGAATATAACAACTGTAAAAAAGGGGGGCCTTGGGTCGGAGGCTGACCCGCCTCTATGTTTGCTTAGAGTGTCAACAAATCCCATCAATTAACCAAAATAAACAATGCATTACAGCTTCTCTCAATAATTACGCCCTTCCCAGCAAACCCTCAGTGGCTCTCAACCTAAAGCCCATTTGTTCTTGAACTGTAAATCTTTAAATGGCTCATAAATAACAATATATGTAAAAACTGTATTTTGTGGGACTATTATCAGAGGCAGATTTGGTTCTCTAGTGCTCTTCTTGACACAGATGTTTTTTGTTTGTTTGTTTGTTTGTTTGTTTTACATCTTTAACTTTATATTTGTTATGTGAAAGAAAAACACAAAATAAATGTACAAGAAAAACATTAGATATGTATTAAAATATTTGTAGTAATATTGAAAAGTACCACCAATGGACACCAACTTTAAGAATCACATTCTTGTACATGACGGCATATATGAATTTGTCTGCAAATAAACCACAGTGCCCATGGCCCATAATGAAGGAACATGTCCCTCAGTGCAAATGTGTCTTCAAGTTTTTGGAAAACTAAAGTGGGCGCTGACACGGAAAAATAATCAGTGTTGGCTTCACAGATGTTCTTCGTAAGATAAATGTCTTTCCTTGAGTTTAGTTAATATAAAGAAAGTATACAGTAGATTATTACCAGGGTCATCCATTAAAGGGAAGGTCCAATTTATACCACTGTATTATGATTTAATGTTTTAATAATCCCTGCACAGGCAAACTGTGACGGATGTTTCCAGTGGACAGTAATTACTTTACAGTTCCCCCTCATTTTCTCTTCTAAATAATTTGGCTAGCCTGGAGGTCTGAACGTCTCATCGCTCATGTTTCCTGTCTGACTCCTTCTGCTCGTCTCAGCAGGTTACTTGCTTAGTGCGTTCTCACGATCACCAGCAGTGATGATGACGACCAAACTATGAAAGAAAAACACACGGTAGTAGTAAACCGCTGCTACGTTAGAATCACTGATGAATAAAACACAGCGACAGTGATGCCATTCATGAAAAGCAACAACGCAACAAGAGTGTGATGTCAGCAGTGCTGCCCTGACTGCACGGGCCAGACAGATGGTCAGAGCGGGGCTCAGCGTTGGGACCGGCTGTCAGACATGAGGCCCCTAAGGCTCGAGGTAAGCAAGAGAGAAACGGACAGGACTGCTGGCCTCTCAGGAACCCAGAGCAAAGGCCTGTAGCCTGTCCGGTGGCAGCTCCCAGAGCGCGAGAGGATGGTGTTATGGTGTTGACAGGAGACACATGTTTACAGAGAAAAACACACTATACCGTGTTTGACGGAGGATTACTTTGGTTGGATAGAACTGACAGACGCGCTGTATGTGTGGGAGACGAGAAAATAGTAGTTTATCTTGGTCCTATGTGTTAAAACTAAGATGTCTTTGATTTTCTGCATGAAAATTCTGATGGACAGGAAGTTATACTGTGAATCCATGAGCTGTGCAAATTGGACTGAGAGGAGAAGGCTACATAACAAGACTGATGTACACAGGGGTATCATCAGAAGAGTGAAACTTATAAGGGACATGAGCCATATAAAATGATGAAAAGCAAGTTTCCCCACACCATGACTGATTTTGCCTTATGTCAGCAAGTATTCCTACTGTAAAGCAAGACATATGGAAGCCTGAATGAGTCTTGAGGACTTTAAGATGCATATTGCATCTTATTACATGTTGCTTTTTCAACTCCAATATATGCATGAATGGAGCACTGGCATCACAGTTTTCAGTCTATTAGAGGTGTCGTGTAATGCTGGTGGAGAACTGCGTAAAAAATGGAGCTTGTCAAAAAACATTGCAATTTCATGGCAATACCAACTCAAAACATTTTAACACAATGCGTTAACAAACTCCGGTCCTGCAGACTACTCTTGTTTTTCCTGACTTCATTGATTGAAGGGGCCATAATTAACCCAAATAGGCACATGTGCAGTGCTTATGATAGCTTGCATCTAGAAAGCTGGAGCATGAGATAGAATCTAAGTTATAGCAAAAGTTTTCCTTCTTTAGACCATGCTGGGCTATGGCTTTAAAATAATCAGGAAAAAACATTCATTTTAATGATAAACCTAAAAACAACTAAACCAGCTTTCATTGAGCGATTGGGTGTGTGAACACTAGATATCTGCCAAAGCTCAAAGGTTTTTTTTCACATTTTGTGTTTAATTTTGGCTTCATTGAAAAAGTATGATGTCACTAACATGCAGGCATTAAATAAGATGTTGTAATGTTTCAATCATACTGTACTGCCAGGTCCCCGTCAATCAAACCTACCCAAAGCCCACCTACACAGTCCTGATGAAGCCAAACTGTGCTTTGGGGGTTTAAAGTAATTTAAAATAACTTTCACTTCAGCTGGTGCATATTTAATCATAAATTATAAGCAAATAATTACAATTATAACTTGCAAGAGCCGAATTAAGTGTTTGCATTATTGTTCCTTGATTTGATCCACTGCTGCTGCTGTAGGTTGACGCGTGTTTAGCCTGTTTCCACCAAAGTCTGTGGTCCTTCCTTTGCTCTACCTTTCATTTTTCCTCCTCCCTCCTGCTGTCCTATTTTCCACAGCTCTTTCCTCCTTCCCTTAGCCCCCCCCCTCCAGCCTCTATTATTCCTACCTTTGCTCCCTTGTTCCACTCCCTGCCCAATTCCCCTTTTCTCTCAATCACTCACACTGTCCTTTACTCCATCCTTCCTTCCCCTCCTCCCCAATCAACCTTCCCTCCTTCCTACCCTCCCAGCTGTTCTATACGTCCCTCCTACCGTTTTGGATCTCTCCACCTAATTACTCTTCATCTCCTCTCTACCCTTGGATTTCCACCAGACTATCCCTCTTTTCCCCAATCCATTTATTTCCTTCTTGCACACATTCACTTCTTTCCCCACCACCTCCATCGGAGCATCATCCGTCTACTTCGACTATCTTTCCTCTGCACTCGAAGCTCTGCTGAAGAAAAAGTCTGAATCATCTCTCCTTCTGAGTCCTTTCAGATATCATCTCACCGTCTACCTCTTCACCTCCTCTCTCTCTCTCTCTTTTTTCTACTCTGGCTTCTCCCTCCTATGTCTGAACCTCTTCATTACTCCCATTCCTCAACTATATATCTCTCTCTCTATTCTGATTTTTTTTTTTTTTTTTTTTTTGGCTAATTGCTCTGGTGTAGAAGCCCATAGATCATCTCCCCTCATGCTCACACTATTGCATGACAGCTGCTGGAGAAACCCCACAGGGACACAAAAGGAGGAGCGGGGAGGGAAAGACGGAGGCAACGAAAGAAAAGAGGGAGGGCAGAGAAGGAAAGAGGGCAGGGAGAGAAGAAAGAGAACAAGAGAGACGGAGACAAAGATAGTTATCGGAGCCTTCTCATGCAATAAACGTCATCTGAAGTGCTTTGTAATTGTTGGTGAATGAGTGTAAAGCATGTGCAAGCTATTAATAAAAGATAATTTCAAGTGTAATTATACCATCAAAACCCCAACATGAGACAGCTGCTTCCTCCTCCTAAAATGCATTCCTTTTAGCTGTTTGGAGATGTGTGTCTGAACAGCATCAGTTGTTTGGTCAGATACGTGCAAAAAAAAAAATAAAAATTCACATTTTCCTGACAACTGACTGATCAAATAATGAATACAGCAAAGGTAGTAACTGCATTATGATAGCATCCCAGTTGGCCACCCATTCACCCAAACCTCCTCCCGTTGCGGACTTTGTCACCTTTATACTCTGTCACATGAGTTCGTACTTTGATCTAATCAGAATTATTATAGCCACGACACATTGCTCTCTAACATTAATGTCGATTTGGGCCATAATAAGAGTGTATACCTGTACACATGACCTATGGGTTGTTTTCTGAGGGAAGACAGTCTCAACATTTGGTATGGGCGTTAATTGCCCCCAGATGCTGAATCTTACTTTGGTGATCCTGTGTCTCCTCCTCAAGTGCTACATGAGGTTGTTCATTTTGACTGAAATACTTAAAAAAAAAAAAAAAATGATTGACCGGCAGAACATTTTGGACAGACAGGTAAAAGCACTTATAACAATTATATGAACATCTGTTACAGGTTGGTTTCTGGATATCAGACAGAATTGCCACTTCTCCATTTCCATCTTCAGTGTGACATTGGCTTCTTAATCGATTTTCATGGGGAAATACAGACCAACATATCTGCCAGAAGTTAAATTAACATTAAAATTAAATCAACATTTATGTCTTGTCAGGCTTATTCATATGAGAAGAGGAAGGAAAATAACTCTGAACTCAGCTATGAGTAAAATGTATAATATATAAGGCATAAAGGCCTATTTAAACAATATATCTGTGCATAGTCTCGTTTGTCAAGGTCAAAGTATACTCAGTTAATTGAATCAGGTTAACTGGACATAGATTTAGTCTCGAAGACATTTCGCCCCTTATCCAAGTGGCTTCATCAGTTTGTGTTGTCCCAAAGACTTAGTCTGTTTAATGATGGCACTGTGAAGTTTATGCACCCCAAAAAATGATGATGATACGTCATTTGGGACATATCTTACACAACAAGTTCAAATCAAGTCAGATCCAGGAAGATAGACTGGCTCAAATCTGTGTGTGGACAATCTTGGTTGGGCTACAGAAAATACACATAATATAAAGAAAAAAATGTGTATGTCTATGTGTATGTGGTTTAGATTGGACAGCTTGTTGGAGTTTACTTCATCAGCAGGTCAGTTCTTCAACAACTAGGTGGGTCAGAGAAAAATCTGAGGCACACTGCACCATCAGGTACATTCCTCCACTGCACTTTTCACAAACAGATGGAAGCGGATGGGGCGTGTGTTTGCTACCTTTGTCCACACACTGCTTTGTCCCAGATTTTTGGTTTTAAACACACTCACAAATGCTCCGTGTGCACATTCACCAGCTTCGAGACATCCCGGGACACCACCGGGAGTAACCCCTGAGCTATTTGCAGCACAACAACTAACATGACGGACGTGCAAGCTTAAGGAAGCAATGGAGACACAGAAAGGGAGAGAGAACGGGAGAAAGGGGGGGAGCAGAAACAGACTGAGAGACACAGCAGGAGAGGGGTGGCAAAGGAAGAGAGAAAGTGAAAGATGGGGATTGTGTGGGCAGAGAAGGGGAGACTGAGAAATATACTGAGGCAGACAGATGAGGGGCAGATGGGGGAGAGGGTGATGTGTAAAGTTGAAAGTAAGTGAGATGGACTTATGAGAGGGAGAATGATGAAAGATGGAGATGGAGAAAGGTGAAAATTGGCAAAGAAGTGGAGAGATGGATGGAAGGACCTTGTCACCTTTTTTTTTTTTGCCAGAACTCATGCCAGCCTCTCAGAAACCGCAACAAAGCAGTCATATAAACCACAAAAAAGTCACTCCAGAGTTGCCATAGGAACCACTGACACACCATAGCAACCAAGGTTACAACTCTACAGTTTGTCTTGTGCATTGAAACCAGTCAGCACATTGGATTAAGAGATTAATTTCCCTCTACTGTATGGGCAAACTGTAGGTATCAATTATATGTATATTGTGTACAAGTCAGAGCGGGCACACACATACAGGACAGGCATGCACACACTCACACAGCACTGGTAATCCTCTCACACCACATAACTGAAGAGAGGAAATCATTAGACAAATCCACACAGCTTTAATCACTTCTCTGTTTCTGTATCATGCAGTCCTCCAGGCCGTCGCCAATTGAAACATTACAGCAGTCATTACCTTCTGTAATTCACAGGCCCGCCTCTCTGCTCCTACCTCTCTTTGTCAGTACATTTCTCGCTCTCTATTGTCTGACACCCTCCTCAAAATTTCTGTCAAAGCATCTCTCTTGCTCACAAAACCCATTGCTGTCATTTGAAAAAATTAATTGATTCTAAAAATGGCCGACTTGGCCGACAACTTCTGCTGGTGAAACCCCGTTTGTCGATCGTTCCGGACAGTCCATTAGAGACGGTGATTAGGAGACGAATCTCGCTAATTAGGCGCTTTAACAAGGCAGAGCGTCCAAGGTAACAGGGAGGAACTGGAGCAGGAGTCCCAGAAGTTTGGAGGAACAGACGAGATACTCGGGCCCTTTAAGTGCACGCTAATAACCACGTCTAGTGACCTTACAGTGAGGACAGCGGCTGCCTGCTGAGACTGTACTGATGGTGTTGGCTGCATTTTCTTCACAGACCACTTTTGAAAAGCCTTGTTAGAGTCAGTGGATACTGATGGATTGCTGTTCAAGCATAACACAAATAAAACAATCACTCACATTTTCTACACTAAGACAATGCCTTCAGCTATGTTGCTTTACTTTGAGTGATTAAGTAGATGTTGAGGATGTTGTTACTTTTAATGGGACATGTAATTAATGATGCTTGTGGCAACAGCCTTTCTTTTTATTAATACAGGCTTAGACATGTTGTCTTGAGGCATATAAATGTTCTTTAAGCAGCAGGCAGCTATTTTCAGCAAAAGAATAACAAAAAACGACAACAATGCTAGGATCACAACAGCCACCATTCTATATTGGGCCAGCAGCATAAAGGCACAATAGCCATTGACCACACCCACCTCTAAGATCAGCCTTGCTTTTAATCTCAACTACACAGCTACAAATTACACCTGCATGGCGGTAATCACATGTGGCTGCAGACAGACTGAAATATAAACACCTGGCAAAGTACTCAAAACTGCTTCTGTGGTAGTTCCTAC
>JAOWBC010000539.1:11786784-11798564 GCA_028566105.1 Hypoplectrus providencianus | reverse complement strand
CCACACTATACTAGACTATACCATACAACACTGCAGGTACAAAGTAGGCCAAGGAATACTCATTTTCTTTAAATAAACAAACAAACAAACAAACAAACAAACAATTCATTTTTTTTTTTTTACAAAAGAAAATTAATAAACATTAAAAGTCCAGAACACTTCACAAGAACACTTTCCTCTGATTTTATAAATGTAAATGATTTTAGGGATTCTCCTGACAATTAAAGAAAAACATGTATTATACTGAATAGTGAATTACAAAATGCTCAGTGGGCCCCACGACATCCTACCGCGGATCAAGTTCACTGTAGACTGAGTGTCAGTGACACATTAACAAAGCCTGTTACACTAGTAGTTTATAGCGCATTATACCAGGGTATCATATAGTATACACTACAATAAGGGCTGATGTACCACTAAAATATACTCTTTACTTAACATGCTATATTATACTGGAACTATAATACATACCAGCCCATCCTAGTATAAATAGAGCATAATACCATGTTGCATATTATCGTACAAAAACATAATATAGTATACCCTGTAGGCTATGTACAACTACTATGTACTGTTTACTATACTACACTATCATGATAGTAGTATAATGGCCTCAATTATTATATAACCTATTACAAACAATAGTGTAGTGTTTCAGTGAGGGTTACTTTATTTTTGCATATAAAATAAGGCCTATTATAGGCTTTATATACTAGCATGGGCCAATATTGTACTTCCCATATGCAATAGTATACAGTATCCTGCAGTATATTGCAGTATATACAAACTATATGGTATACCATTCTATTCTATATGCAAAGTACTGTAGGCCCCATTGCATAGCATTATAGCCATGAACAGTATAGTGAGTACAATATACTAAAGTATAGGCAATTCCATACCATGCTGTAATTGCAATGACATATAGAGTACATTCATGGCTGCATGGAGCAAAAACTGCAATCATCTACATGTAAGTCATAAGCCACGGATAATCTTTTGACAATAACACATCAGCGTTGAAAAGTTAATATCAGTCAGCCAGTTCTTCCTTGCCCTGCTCCACTTTGTTACCATGGAGAGCTCCAATACCCTAAAGACAATAATAAGTGCGTGCACAGCATGCGGCAGAAAATAATAAATAGATTTATGCGCAATTGTCACATTTAATACATTTACGGAGCGCGCTAGTGAATTCATTATTACACCATATGCTAATGCAGCTGGGTCCGCGTATTTATGAGCCTGCGTGTGGGTGTGTGTGTCTCTCTCTCCCCCTCACACACACTCTCTCTCTCCCCCTCTTCGCGTGCGCATAGGGCTTTGAAGTGTAACCAACAACTGCTGTCCCGGAGTCAGTGCTGGAGCCTAATATATGATAGGGGGGGAACACACTCCGGGAGTCTGTATTGTTCCGAGCATTGTTCTCCGTAGAGCAGACCCACAGTAGCAGCAGGTCCCGGTGCTCCGGATGGGAGGTCGCTCTGAACTTGCGCTAAGGCTAATTTATTGTTACACCGGGAAGCGAAACGCATTTGGAGAACAAGGAGGGATCAAAAGCAAACTACTCAGACAATAAACACGAGACGATGTCGACGTTTACCACGCGGTTAATGTAAGGAAGAGGACGCATACCGACCGCCAAGAGAACCGGGTCTGCTCCTCAGCTGGAGATCAATGGATGCGAGGAAAACATATGGATACAGCCGATGCCGACAGGAACGGGGCTGTTGATGTATGATGGCAGGTCGGACATGCACGTTGTGCCGACGGAAACAGGTTGGTTTCGCCACGATCAAACTTCAGCAGAATCAGACGTGGGACGATTAGCGCGCATTTAGGTGCTGAAGATGAACTGAATCACTGTCGCTTACAGCGGCGCGCCTGGAGATGACAGCAGGTTTATTATGGGAAACCGCGCTCCATAATTCACTGGACTTTTACTGGATTTAGAGCGTTGTCCTAATCGCTGCATCCGGGTGAAGGTCATCCAATATTACTGATCCTGGTATCCTTCAGATCCGAGTTTGTGCGTACGTGTCTGTCAAAATTGTGCTTTCTAGATTTCTTGTTAGACAGGGAAGTGTAAATAACAGCTTTCTTTCACACTCTTGACGCTCAAGTATCTAGCTCTTGCTCTGTCAATGAATGCTATTATTTAATATATAGTCAATTGTACCCTGATTAGAACATTGAACACTATGTTTTTCTTATTGCAAAAGTTCTAGAAAATGTATAAAAGACTCTTTATGGTTACCAGAAACTCATTCCTGACCACCGCAGGCATACAAACAACATAATATGGGTGATTATGTTTGATTTTTAAGCCCCTGTGTCTCTGAATTAGTGTGAGACCACAGATGGACGCACTGTGTAATGGAGCCAAGAAACCTGAGGGCAGTGATCCCGTTGTGGACCCCCGGCCGCCTCCTGCCAAGCTGGCTCGACTGGAACAAAACGGAGCGGGACCCTCGGCCCAGGAGAGGAGCAGTCAGGGGAGTCCTGTGGCCAAAAACCCCTGCCTGGCCCAGAAACCCAGCGCAGTGAGGCCACAGAGCAAGAGCTGGCACAGCAGAGGTACATGGGCTGAAACATGATATTACATATTTTGTTCTCATTACAGTGATTGTGACTCCTGCGTGTCATCCGATATGTCCAACAACCGTGTGTCCATCACCTTAGGGAGCCTGCTGCCGGTGTTCTGTGTGGTGGAGCACAGGGAAAACCCTCTGGAGGGAGAGAGGAGAGAAGAACATGCTGAGTTTGTGTTGGTCAAGAGAGATCTGTTGTTTAACCAGCTGATAGAGATGGCCCTGCTGACGCTGGGATACTCTCACAGCTCTGCTGCACAGGCCAAAGGTACATAATACTAACTTGCACAGACAAGTTAGGGCACAGAACTATTGTTTGCTGCATTTATAACATTTGTGCATGTGTCGTTCAGGTCTGATCCAGGTGGGCAGGTGGAACCCGGTGCCTCTGTCCTGTGTAACAGATGCTCCTGATGCCACTGTGGCTGATATGCTGCAGGATGTTCATCATGTCATCACCCTTAAAATACAGCTGCACAGGTAGGGAGCTGACATCACACCTATAATTATGTCTGTCTACAGCTGCAGTCAGGTTCTGTACTAAAATAGCAAACTCAACTAAGCAACATAACACTTTAGAATAAAACTAACTGAAATAATACTGTGGACTTACAAAACCAAAGAACATGACATACAACTACACGGTATATGTTTGTAGTTTAAGTCAATTTGATCAGTTTGTCAACATGAGAAACATAAGGAGGCACTGGTGCAAATTCAATTTAAAAGTAAAAGATAAATAAAAATGAACACTGCATGATGGAGAGGAGTCCCACCAACTGTAATTTGTATTAATAAACTAAAATAACCAAAGGGCATGAACCAAGTCAGACCCAGGAGGGAATGATAAAACGCTTATTTTTGCATCTTATCTAAATGCCATTACTTTAAGTTTAATGTGTGATTTAAGTTTCTCATTGCCGTGAATATTGATGAGTATTTTAATGATGGAAGACATTAAACATTATTGACTCGTATAACATTTCTAAGTAATCTATGCAACTTTTTTGTGACTGTGGTCACATATTGAGTCTTTTTTGGACAGCGCATCATATTTATTATCACAGGATATATCAGATAATCTAATAAAGGCTTTTTTTTTCATCAAATAAAAAACACAGGTGTTACTAATAACATTAACGATGGTAGCAGCTAAATGGAATTCAGAGATCATTAATTTTATTATTTACCACAGAGTTTATGCTTTTTCTACTGAGACATGTCAACATGCCTGCAGTTAAAAGGCCTACTGGATTAGAGAAAGACGGACCGGGTACAGAGTGTTTTTCCTGTGTAGTTTAGTTTTTTGATATGTAACATGGTTTAGTTTGGAGACTTGTTAAGGGTCTTGCCTGCCCATCAACCACTGCATGCTGGAAGAGGCTCCATATAAGTGTTGGGAGGCTTTTCTTTCTAAAAGTTACACACCACTGATGTTATATTTGAAGCTCAGTTTAGTAAACATAAGTGTAAGAGCAAAATTGATTATAACCACTTATACATAGTCATGTATTAGACCGCTGATGAAAAAGTATTCTATCCTCTTTCTTTATGCAAGTTTCCATCTGAACTATCTGACCTGAAGTAAACTGGTGTCCTTGTTAGCTTTCATTTATGTGTGAAAAACTTGTGCTGCTTGTTGGAAGGAACAATCTGCTTTCATTTAATGTCTCAGCTCAAAGCAGGAGGTTGTGCTCTGTACTATCCTCCCTCTTGTCTTTGTATCTTTATGTTGCAATCACAAATATGAGACTGTATCAGAATTTCCTCCTTCCTGACCTCAATGAATGCACTCGTATGTATGAACTCTGCCCTTACAGCTAAAATAGGTACTCTTTTGTCTTGTTGTATGGCTATTGTTGTGTAATAACTTATATGTTCACTTCTTCATAAGGAAATACATAATTTCTACAACAAGCAGTACTGTTCAGCCTGTGAAAACAGTTGTCTGTCTTCTGGGCTCTGTAGAAAGGTTTCATTATCTTGAGAAAATAACCCCTGATATGTCCTCAGGGTCTAAAGTAAAATATATAATTAAAATGTTAAATATGTTAAAAGTTTGTTATAAAAATGTCAAGGATAAAATCTTTAAAAAAATGTCATTTTCTGACAGTGTTGACAGACAACCTTAACGTTAAGTCATGTGCAAAGGGACTAAGATACAACTGACAGGGAACGTTGACTCAATGGCATGGGCAGTTACCTTGATCCATTCAACCTATTTCTCTAGGTCTGAAAATTGCTGGAAAAATTTGGGATGATGCACAAAAAAAAGAAAAAAAAAATTCTTTATTATAGAATAATAATAATATGGAAGTGTTACATCTTAAATGGAAATGGTAAAATGCTGGACCACCTCTTTAAACTGTAATACATTAAAATAATGCAATTCAAGTGTGGTATTTGCATTTTATTCAGCTGCCCCAAATTGGAGGACTTACCGCCTGAGCAGTGGAGTCACTCCACGGTGAGAAACGCTCTGAAGGAGCTCCTCAAGGACATGAACCAGAGCTCCCTTGCCAAGGAGTGCCCCCTCTCCCAGGTACAACACACACACACACACACACACACACACACACACACACACACACACACACACACACATAAAGATCCAAGAAGAGAGAGTAGGACAAATAGGACGATAGTTCAAGTTCAAAGAGTGAATGTAATGTCTCTGCACGCGTGTGTGTGTGTGTGTGTTTTTGCCAACTCTGATGCATGAGGCAGAGTAAGCGTGTGGTCCAATAGTGAGACAGGAAGTCCAGATGCAGAGGTAGATAAGGTGTTGGGGCAGAGCGTGAGAGAGAAGCAGATAAAGAGAGATGGCTATCTCTTAAAAAGCCTTCCTGCCTTGGCTGCAGCTGCCTATCTTAATTCTTTCCACTGCCAACCTGTCTGCCTGTCACTCCGTCTGCCTCACCCACCGTCTCACTCTCACTGACTCTATCTGTCCATCACTCTCCCTCTTTGGTATTTAGCTTTCCCCGCACTCTTGACTGATTCAGCAATAACATCCAAATCAGGTTTTAAGATCTTGATCGTTTAATCAAGCAAATACAGACACAACTGCAGAAATAATTTTACATTAATCATGCAGTATTTGGGGAAGGCCTTTTTATGAATATTTATAATTATCAACTAAGTCTATCTGTTATTTTGCCTGAGGGTGCGTAGGACATCTACAGTTTGATAAAGAGAAATTGCTCACTATCTCTCTCTTCTTCTGAATCCTTCCTTCTCTGCAGATCTGATACTAGGAATCCGCCCTCCCCCGTCTTTCCTCCCCCATCTCTCCTATCACTCTCTTTACCCCCTCTCTTGTTTGCAAGAAGCAGATTAAAATAAATATGAGAAGATGAAAGGTGTAATCAGATGTAAAGATTGCACAGGATGGTCTTCGGGGAAAAACAGTGTGTGTGTGTGTGTGTGTGTGTGTGTGTGTGTGTGAGAGAGAGAGAGTGAGAAAGACAGACAGAGAGGCATAGTCTCTGATGACCTCTAGTGTTTTGTTGCGCACACACACACACACACACACACACACACACACACACACACACGCAGGAACGCACACATACATGCATGCATACACATGCCTTACATGCACACACACACGCACAGCTCACGCACTGACACACTCATCTGTCTTTATTATCCTATTTACCTGGGGGTCTTTTTAATAACACAGATCTGAGTTCATTAATATCAGATGTGTGAACAGCTGAGACACCCAGGCCGCCCATAGCAGGAGCTCGGAAAATGTAATGAATTTCTATTGTCTTTTCCCCTCTGTTTCAGAGTATGATATCATCTATTGTAAATAGCACTTACTATGCAAATGTCTCAGCTGCCAAGTGTCACGAGTTTGGTCGATGGTACAAGCACTTCAAGAAGACCAAATCCTTCAAAGGTGAGGGATTTCAATCAAGTCTGCAAATATCAAGTCTGGCTTAATAGTCTGACAGCATGTCCCAAATCCATCCGACATATTCATTCTATACAGTAAATAGTGTGAACCACTGACAGTAGAACACAAGAGGCGTCACCAGTTGGTTCAAGACTGCAGTTTTTAAACGTCATTTTGGTCCTTGCCATCTTGGTTTGTTTTACTACAAAAAAAAAAGTTAGTGACCAAAATTTTACACTAATTTAGGTGACCTCAAAGATTTTGAGATTACATGGCAGCTGTTGATGTCAATTGCAACATAGCCCCACCCTAAAGAATATCTTTTTTTTCTCATTTAATGAACTCTAATTTGGACCAAAGTTTACAAAATTAACATAATTTTGAGTTGAAAAGACTTGAAACTAGTGATGAAGACCATTAACTTACCATGGAAATGCTTACAATGGTATTAAATCAAGAAAGAAGTTTTTCTCAATTTATTTAACATAATCTAATATCATTTTATGTCAGTTTCTATACCAAATGAATATATGATTAGACAGAAAATTTATACCAGTGAAAGCTATACAGTTAGAGCTGCCATTACATCAGAATTTCACTTCATGATTATCACGGCCAATACAATTCCCAATTACATAAAAAAAAAAAAAAAAAACTGTGCACGTTAACCACTTTTTTGCAATTAAATTGCAGTCAAAAATTGCGAAAGAAGCTGGAAAGAAAGTAACAAACCATAAATTTATAATAGAGAACAAAAAAATAATGACACTTAATGGATAGTATAAATGCAATTAAATGAATGGTTTACAATGCTGAGTAACATAACATTACATCAATATCAATATTCTCTTTCTATTACAGTTCTGTTCAAATGTGATATAAATATAATACAATAAACTATAATAGTAAAGTGCGATGTCAGACATTTAGATGTTCCCCGAGGTGCCTCACCGCTGTAAACATCCTCTCCATTTAATCTGTGAATTGCATTGTGGGTGAATAGTGTCTGTATTCAGTTTGCTTGATGTTTTATTTTGTGATTTTCCAGTGTGAACACACCACATACTCAAAACCAGCTTAGAATTTGTATTCAGTCCGTATTTAGGGCACACAGTTTTATTTGGTGTGTTAATAATTGAACATCTGTCTTTACTTTCTTTTTCCTGCACCAGAGATTGACAGCTTCTCTGACCAATCCACACATATCACATTGACCCAGCAGCCAATCACAAGTAGCCCAGCTGATCAGAGCTCAACCCTTTTTTTCTCTCATGGAGAAGTAGCCAACATCTGTGGCCGTTCCCCCCTCGGCCTTCACCCTCCCGGGTTGGTAGCCCAGCCTCTCCGCTCCAAAATGGTCAACCAGCAGCTGGTGATGGCCCAGTTTCTCAACCAGCAGTATGCTGTTAGCCGCATGCTAGCTAGCCAGGGTCTCCCGCCATCCCAACAGCAGTTTCTCAACCACCCGCCTGTTGGGAGGGCCCCTCCTGCCATGGTCTTCTCCAAACCCCCTGAGCCCCAAGCCCCCCAGCAGGCCCAGTGTGGCCCAGGGGGAGGCCCCGTGGCTGGGCCGCAACCCCAGACATCGACTGGGTCTTCTGTGGGGCCGACCGATGTGCCAAGTGACATCTACCACTGTGTGAGGGAGGAACTGAAGCGAGCAGGCATCTCACAAGCCATCTTTGCCCGGGTGGCCTTTAACCGGACCCAGGTATGGAAGCAGTCACGGATCAGTGACTTTGATCTGAATGAAAGGTTGCAACTGTTTGCTGGTGATTGTCTTTTGGAAGTGTTCGCTGTTGTTGTGGTTGCAGGTAAGTGTGTTCTGTGAATGTGTGTGTTTGATGGTTGGCACATTGGCATGGCCTTTGCCGCAGTGCCCCCTCCCCCCATGCTTGTGTGTATGTATGTGTGTGTGTGTATGTGTGTGTGTTTGTGCCAGCCCTCTGCAGCACAAAGCTGGTGCCAGCGCGGAAGCAGCTGCTGGGCCAACTAATCACAACCCCTCAGAGAGAAGCTGTCTCCCTCTCTACCTCTTCCTCTGTCTTACTGTCCCTCCATCTTGTCACCTTTCACTTTGGCACCACCTCTATCTGTTTTATCTATTCCTCTGATTGTCAATCCATCTTTTTTTTTATTTATTTTCCCCCTTGTTCTTTCCATTGGGCTCCCTCATTTGGTACCCATCGCCTTCAACACTAAAATGCCACATTATCTGTGTCTATCATCTTACATTCACCACCACACCCACAGAAATGGGGCTCAGAGGACCGACTGAGCCCATTGTTATTATTATTATTACCGTCATTATCATTTTCATCACAATAAGCAGAGCTAGTTATTATCCACCCCCATGTTTCCCCATTGCCAAGTCCAAGGTGCTGCTGTGCCAGCCATACAAGTTGGGCATGTTGCCAAGATGCCATATAGAAATGACTGGAGCATTTGTCATTGGGCGATTCATGTAAAGCTGCCATCCATTTGAAAGGAGGGGTTTGCTGGGTGGATCCAGAGATGATCCATGATTTGAATAAGGAGGGTTGTTTCCTCTCTTTCCTTTTTACTGCCAGTGTGAAATCTGATTTCTTTTCAGGAAGGAAGCCCTACAATCTGCATATGATATTTGAAGGCTTTCCTGCATGCACAGAAACACTCGGAATAATGCTAGCTCTACAGGCTAGTGGTGTGCTTAGCACTGACTGTGAACTGGCTCTGAATCTTCTATAGCTGTGAAACACTAAACTGCAGGGACTTGATAAGGTGCTCCTTTGAATGCAAGCCAGAGTCGGATATGAGGAGCTTTTGCAAAATTCCTTCAGGCATATGAGAAACTTTATATTTGATATATAAATGAAAAAAATATGGGAAAAATCCATATTTCCCAGAAATATTCATCTCACAATTTTTTATTTAAATGCACAGCAAAGTAATAAACTCTGGCTTTAAGATCATTTATCTGTAACCTTTGCAGTATTTTGGCACCAGCAATCCTTTTTCTTTGAAAAGTAATCTAAAGCCACCAAAACGTTTGACTTACTTTGAAATTGTATGTATGCATCATTTTATTTTGTCTGACTATACCATTCAATGATTATCGAACTGTGTGTGTGTGTGTGTGTGTGTGTGTGTGTGTGTGTGTGTGTGTGTGCCTTTACCAGGGCCTGCTGTCTGAGATTCTGCGGAAGGAGGAGGACCCTAAACATGCCTCCCAGTCTCTGCTAGTCAACCTGCGGGCCATGTACAGCTTCCTGCAGCTTCCCGAGGCAGAGCGGGAGCGCATCTACCTGGAGGAGAAAGACAGAAGTTTGACTGGATTCACGCCCAGCTGCAATAACACACCACCAAGATCCACACAGGTCAGCCGGAACAAAATCAGTGTCACAAAGCTACTGGTTGTTGCTAGGATTAGCTTATTAAGGAGAATTGAAATTATTGATGCATACTATCAAATACAATTCTTAACATAAACTGACTCAATAGAGATAGAAAATTATGCTATTCAACAATCTAGATTGTTTGGTGTGAGCTGTCAGAGAAATGTTGGCCTGTTCTCCAGTATAATGGTACGAGATGGCACTTGGCTTGTGTCACTCAAAGTGTGAAAATAACAACGTATGGAAAATTCAGCAGCAATGTATCTTCCTGGAAATCACAACCCTGTTACTTAGATTATTCACAGATCTTATTTCGAGAAGATTCATTCGAAAACTATTTTCCTTCTTCGGAGCTACAACCACAAACAGTTAAGATCTTGCCGATATCTCAGTAACTCACATCAGCACAATCTAGACTGGCAAGTGGCCCCACAGGTGAGCGTGGGAAAGATGCTGTGGATTTTGATGTAAACTATTTCTTTAATTAAAAAAATGGCGTTGCCATTATTTCATTTTACACAATAAAAGTATTTTTGAGCAAACCGAAAGATTGCGGACGAAGATTATATTTACTTCTGTTTACTTCTGTCCTTCATTTCCCACTGCAGTGCAATGCAGGAATATGAACTGTGTCACTGCAGTAGACCGACCTTACCAGCTTCCTCCCATGTCTTCCCTCAGTCCTCCCTAAGGGGGGTCTTTTTCCTTTCTTTTGTTTTATTTCTATTCTGGTATTGGACAGCTCGCTTTTTTACTTGATCTGCAATAGATTTAATTCACTTTTCTGCAAATAACCATTATCTTGATGTTTACTGATGCCTGCTTTCTGTCTCCTTGTGTGTCTCTTCCAAGGCGCGGCTGTCCCCAGTTATAGGAGACAGAGGCTTGAGGACAGACAGCTGTGTTCTCAATGTCAGCGCTTCGATCTATGAGGACATTCAGCATGAAATGAAGAGAGCCAAAGTGTCTCAGGCTCTGTTTGCGAAAGTGTCTGCCTCCAAGAGTCAGGTACTGTCACCCTCGCTCGTGTATATCTGATGAAGATATCCAATATTAAAAACACACACATCGCACCCAATTGTTTCTATTGCTTGATAGTTCAAATTTAGCCTCCACGATGAATCCGTCTCCCCGGTTAAAGCAGGGATAACTAGTGTGTGTGGATGAAACCCAGATAAACAACTCAGCAGCTGTACTCTGCGGAGGACTATCATCAGTGCATCAGACTGCTATTGTGTCCTAAATTATCGCTTTAATTGTCGCCCTACAAAAACACATGCACACACACACACACACACACACAACACTCATTTATGCACATAGACACACTGTCCAAGCAAATGCATGTGCACGCGATGCCACAAACACACACACACACACACAGGCAAACAAATGCACTAATACACATGCACACACAGGCATGATTCGAGTGTTTATTGTTCTCATTTTTATGGCGGCCCCATAAGCTTGTTATTGCCTTTTGTTTTGAGGATAATTTCCCTTCATGGAATGGGGGGATTTCAGCTGTCTCATTTTCTCTTCCTCTCGTGTATGTCTCCAATATTCACTTTTCTTTCTTTCTATCCGTCTTTCTTTCTCTCTTTCTCTCTCTTCTCTGTACTCATCATTAAGATGTTTGGAGGTCATTCAGCGGTCATGCCAGTACAGACAGGTGGTCCAAATCCCCCGAGGTTCTTTTTCTATCTCTTCTCTGGCCTCTCTTTTCACTTTACTTTCTCCATGTTCTCTTTACCTCTCTCTGTCTCTCTCTCACGCTCCCTCTCTCGCTGTATTACCCGGCTGTTTGGCAGGCAGAACCATGCTGGATCTCTCTGTTCTATCTGCACTGTGCATCTGGATGGCATTGTGTGGTAGACTTGGGCTACAGCCAGGTGTATGTGTGTGTGTGTG
>JAOWBC010000539.1:11775767-11786684 GCA_028566105.1 Hypoplectrus providencianus | reverse complement strand
TGTGTGTGTGTGTGCAAAGCTTAGTGTGTGTGTGTACGTATCAGCCTGCTTGCAAACGTAATCATGCTCCAGTTCATGAATCTGAAACTAGCTTGGCGTTACGTTCCTCGATCTGCCACTCATAAGTTTCTTCCCTCGTGATGCAGAAATTCTTGCTATTAATAAAATCTCTCCATTATCTTATGGCTTTGCTTTACAACATGAAACTATTTAGAATAAGTGTAAGAAGATAAGTATGGTGAATGTATAGTTTATAAACCAAGGGAAGGCTGCTTGTTTTTTACCTCAACGTTGCAGTTATTGCCACTTATATCTTCTTAAATTATAATTAGGCACTAAATGAATAGGAGAGTGGGTGTGTGGGGGTGACAGGAACAAAAAGTCATCATATAAATTTACATGTTGCCATGGCAATTTTGATGTGCCACCGCTGTGTATGTCTTATGCCAGAGGTTCACACTATAGAATAGATCAAATTATTGGAGAAAAAGCTGCGTGGATATGCATAATCGTTAATAAAGTGGCTTTGTTAAACATTTGTCCCCTAATGCTGGAACCACTAATATTTTATTTTGTTGTAGTTACTTGCTTAAGATGAGGACACACCACAGGATTGTTTTTTTTGCCAGATTTTACCCACAATTCCCAGTATGGGCATGGTCTGCACTAGTTGGGGCACCAGCATGGCTGGTTCACACTAAAATCTGTTAGCGTGATTAAACATATATCTGTAAGTGTGTGAGGGAAACAGACCTGACTAGACCTTTTCAGGTTTGTTTACTTCTTTTGCTTCTTCATTTGCTAAAGTTTAAGTTAAAGTGCGTGAAGAAGCATTTTTTGTGTAAATTTATTGATTTCTTGTAGCCGTATAATAGGTGTGATTTGCATACATTTTTTATCAGAGCCCCAAAAGCCACCACCACTGATATTGACGTATTCCTGCAATATATTGTGATATTCTATTTTCTTCCATTTAACCCATCCCTATTATAAGCCAATAATTTGTATTTTATATATGCCTATAACTGCTGACTTTATTGTCATTTTACATTACTTGCAGTGAAGTAACCGTTGCTGTTCTTCCTGCAGGGCTGGCTGTGTGAGCTGCTACGCTGGAAGGAGGATCCAAACCCTGAGAACCGGACCCTGTGGGAGAATCTGTGCATGATCCGCCGCTTCCTCAGCCTGTCCCAGACCGAACGAGATGCCATCTATGAACAGGAGAGCAGCAACACGACGGCACAGCAGCACTGCGCTGACAGGCTGACACTGCTCAGCAATGACAATACACTGGTGAGACTGCAAAAACAAGATAAACACCACATCATTACACACTGACTGCTGCTCTAAAACACTCTGTCTCTGGTAGATATTGCTTGTCAGCTATAGAAACAGCAGTTTGGAATAAATTGGAATAATAAAAAAACAGGAGAGAAAAGGCTAGTAATCATCTTTTTTTACTGGGGAGTTATCAAGAAGGCTTAAGGTGACCTGACTTTCTTTATTGTAAACACAAAAACATCTATTTAAGAGAAGTGATCTTTAAAAAAGTTAATATAAATTTAACCAGAAGTTTGAAAGAGAATATATCACATTGAATGCCAGCAGTTCTCTCGGGTGTGCAATGGAAAAGTGGCGCAGTAATGACAGCAAAATGCCAAAAATGTCAGAAAAAAAGATTATTACTATGTTACGCAATGATCCATGAGGCTGATGAGTTATTTTTTCCTTTCACCTCCATAGTTTGTGCATGACTAGATGGCTTGATTATAGCACAGACATGAATAACATAAAAAAATAGCACTGTATCCCCCTGCTTATGTTATGTGGATACCAATACTCTTTTATAAATATATATATATAATAAAATAGACAGTAAAAACCAGAATTAATTGCCCAGTTCTAGTGGACATGAACCCAGATGTTTGAATTGCAGACGTCCTCACATGTTAAATGACTGTACAGCCATTTTCAACTTGAATCAGACAAACATACTTCTGTCTAGGCTGAGTTAGTACGGCTTTTTGCTCTAATTACTTCTAATTTCTCTTGTCTGTCTTCAGTATCAACGCAACTCTCCGCTGCCACAGCAACACCATCTTCAGCCTCATCAACCTCTGCAGCCCGAGGCAGGACCTCACCTGTCTCCACGGCAACCATGTGCCGCATCACCGGCTGAGTCTGAGGCTGTGGGCAGCTGGGGGCACATGAGAATACGTCTGCAGGGCAGGGTCAGCAGCACTGGGGAGAGAGGGGACAGTAAGGACTGGGTGGAGGGGGGGCAGGGAGAGAGGAGCAGTCTGGGAGGGGACTGGGGTTGTCCCAGCAGGGTGAGGGACAAGGGGACAGAGAGCAAGGAGCAGGTGAGGGATGGAAATGTAGGAGAGGAAGGGATGCATGAGATCATAGGTGACAGCAATGAGGAGAAGGAGAAGCTTACGTTGAAGTGGCCCAGTGTTAAAGATGAGGACCGAGGTGAGGCTGGGGGTTGTTCAGAAGCAGGTAATGAGGTCCAGGATGGAGATGAGGCCCAGGGTGACGGGTTAAGAGTGTCCCACGAAGCACTGGTGATCCTGCAGAGCTTCATTCAGGACGTGGGCCTCAATCCAGACGAGGAAGCCATCCACACCCTGTCGGCTCAGCTGGGGCTGCCCAAACACACCATCCGGAGATTCTTCAACAGCCAGGACCACGACCGGCAGCGAGACAACAGCCAGGACCACGACCGGCAGCGAGACAACAGCCAGAGCCCGAAACAGAGTCGGGAGAGCCTGCATGGCTTCACAGACCCACATCTCTCCCAGGCGGACATAGCTGCGGAGGAGCAAGAGGAAGAAGGTGATGGAAAGACTGAAACAGAACAAAAGGAGGTGGAGGAGACAGGAGGGAATGAAGCGAGTGAGATGACTGTTTTGAAAGAATCTGATGTTGGTACTCAAACCATTACCCGTCTGAAGGAAGAGCAGGAGAGTTACATCTGACTCAGACCCCTGCAGTGACATACAAGTCCTTAAAGCTGTGGAAGGACTAGAAAGTGACTTATTGTACATGTTTATACCACAGCTTAGAAGGATGCTTGTGAGAGCTCTCCTGTTATTTCCCGACTGCACTTGAGACAGAACTAAACTGTGACTTTATGTGCAGATAATGTTGTTTTCTGTAGATATATGTCTGGGTGAATCAGACCCAATACAAAGAGCCTCACATAACATATCAATGTTAAAAAAAAGAGTAACTATTGTTGGTTGACTGATCTGAAGTTTGAGAAATGTTCATGCCAGAAATGCCTTGTAGAAAGTGGCACTGCCAATCAGATTTTTTGTAATGATCTATATTACCATTGTTGTTTTTCTATGTTTTTTTAATTTTTTTTTTATAGTGCTTTGTGTTTTGGTTCAGATTTCAAAGTCATTTACTCCCTTTAGGAATTTCAGTGTCGTATCTTCCATTGTTCTTGTTCAATTTTAACTGTCACATTGTATTAAATATTACATTTCCTGACTCTGTTCTACAGAAATTATGGTTGAATTTGTAAAAGATATAAAGCATATGGAATCAATCCTCCTCTGCAAACAATGGACGGACATCTAAAATGTCTCCAATGCAAATTAGTCCATTTTTTATTCAGATTCCTCAACTTTGATTACAAAGTTCTGTTGGGATTGAATTTGCTCCTGAACACGTCATAGTTTTTATAAAGTGTTTCTATGGATGCATGACTCTATAAATCTCTCTCCCCTTAAACAGCTGTTATTTTGGGAATTGTTAAATTCACACATCCTGTGGTTGTCATATTGTACTGATTTACATGCTGTAGCAGAGACACAAAGCGTGCTTTACAGAGTGCACACTGTTTAATGTTTCCTCATGAAAGAAAGATTGCGTGCAGTGTGTACATTTAATGCTGAATTAAAAGATAGCACTTTGAATCATAAAATCTAAGACTTATTCATAATTGTACTGTATGTTTGTCACTTCAATCTGACAATTGTATTTTAGGTTTTTTTAAGTGTTATTCTTGAATATTCAGAGCAATTTTTTAAAGTGGACATCTTTGTGCTAAATTACCTTAAAGGGTTGTAAATTTTAAATATGCCTCTGCACAAAAACTAATAATGTTTAAGTGAATGTAGGAGACCTCTACAAAGTATGGTAAGATAACAGCTACATGTTAATTTTGAATGATTTCCTTCCACCAATTTGAAAGAAGACATTTTATAAAAGCTAAATAACCCAGATTCTTTGAATTGACATAAAAGTGCTTGAAAAAAAGTCATCTCTTTGATAAACATGGGTTTTAAGGATCGAGAAACCTGGATGATAACAATAAATAATTAAAAACCTTCCATTTCATTGTATGTGCTTTTCGCTAATATTCAAATAGAAAGGGGGACTTTTCCCACCTACACAAAAGCTGACATACCAGCTTTCTTCTTCTTTACCTGGAAATTCATCTTAATAACCTCATGTGATAAGGACTGCTTGTAGGACATGGCGCTATTTTTGCTTTCTGACTCATAAAAAGATTGTTGTTTTCGTCCTAAGTAGCAAAATATCAGCAGATGATATTTGCACTTCTACAATATTTAGTTGGGGCATATTAGCAATGAATAGAATTGGATTGGGTGCGACTCTATGACATTTATTCTGCAAGAATGACTCTTTGGTACGAGTAAATAAGAGATGAAGGTCATTTGTCACAGTGCTATTTTAAGACAGGCAGTGGCCTTCTGTGATAGACTCATTAAAGATTAAATTAATGGTTCTGATGTCCACTTTCTGTACTTGAGTTATAGACATAGGAGTCATGGTTTCCCCTTACATGACTGAGTTGTTGTTGGTGAATCGTGTCATTGTTTCTCTGCTGAACACCCGGCCTCTCTGTACCAGTGGATCTGCGTCTCTGTACAATCACATGCCCCTCAGTGCTGCCAGTGTGTTCCCTCTGCTGTCTCTTTCTATTTTATCTGTCTCAACTGCGTGTTTCCGTCTGCCTCTCTGCCCCGAACCCTCATCCGTCTCTCCTCAGGACTCTTCACACTGCTGCTCCCCCACCATATTCACCAGTGCAACATTCAAGCCCCATTTGGTCAGAATAGCTTCATAGAGTAATTCAATAAAGCTATGCTCTTTTTCTGTCATCTGTTTCCATGACGATACCTAAGTCAGGGCCAACAAGAGGCCATGAAAGCCTCATCATCAGCGATATTAGCCATAATAATGATGATAATGGCGCTCTTGAAATGCCATGCCTGTGATGATGGTGATGGTAATGGCAATGATGGTCATTATGACTGCTTTGAGTCAACCCCCACCACCACCACACACACACAAGCACACACACACTTTACTCATTAATGCTATATAATGTCATCTTTTTTTTCACATGGACCTGTCTCTGATTCAGTTTGTTTCTGTGTATACTGAAAGCACTCTTCAGATAAACCTGACTTGTCCGACCACAAACATGACTGCAATTAAGTTGCCATAAAACTTTGTCTTAATTAACCCTAATGCTGCAGTGCTCCTTCAATTAGTTTTATTTCTCCTTGGTGGTGTGATACACCACAACTCTGTGCTCTACTAACACAGCATTCTCTCTTTTCAAGTCTTTATTCACAATCCTTTCACCTGGATTATATTTTATTCTACATTTAAATATGTTGCTGCTTTCTCATGTTAATAAGAACACTGAAAGCCACTGTACATGTGCTCGAAAATGCATGATTGAATTTATAGTGTATTTTATTTAAACTAACTGGACATCGTCAGAGTGATGAAAACTATTTTCCAAACTTCTCAAAAGGGAGGTGACTGAGAAGGGACAGCAACAGTTATGGCTGTAATTAGGGCATAGCTATGACTATGTACATATGAATGACTGAAAAAAAAAATTCACATACATTATACAAAGTACATTTACTCAAGTTCTGTAATTAAGTAAATGTACACTATTAAGTAAACAATTTTAATGCAACTTTATACATCTACTCCACTACATTTAAGATGCTTCATTATGTTTAACCAACAGCTTTAATTACTTTTCAGTCAAGGGCTGATCAAAATGATCATGCATTCTCATAAATTAAATATATAACAATTTGAGCGGGGTCCTTCTGCATAAGTAGTGCTTTAATACTTTAGGAGTACTTTTTTGTATATTTTTCTCCATTTGTTGTCACAGATTGAGTATTTCGTTGCGAACCATATATATCTGATTCAAATATTCAGCGTACACTTAAGTTTCTGCACCATGAAAAACATAATCAATACAATAATAACTAACCAGTGGCATACAATAATGTATATGCAGGTATACAGAGTATACCCAACTCTTTTTCTGACACCTCACACTATACCAGCCTATCAACCAAAAAAACCTTGGATAATAGGAAGGTGTACCCACTTCCTCCTTACACATCACTGCAGTAGTACACTTGCCTCATTAACTATCAATACATCACTGCAAGTAACCAAACTTGTGTTGTTGTAAATAATTTCATTTCGATTAATTAAAAAAGTAAAATAAAGTGTCCTACTGGAGACGGACATACACCTGCCACATATTCACAACCTAACAATCGAAGTTATTATTTGATTATTTATTTTTCATTCATTATTACATGGACTGTTGCAGTAAGCAAATGTTGTTTGGTAGGGATGATGTCTACAGGTAAATTTGAAATACAACCCGAGCCAGACGAGAGAAAGCTTCCCGGTCACATGATCAGTCAGCTGGTCTTCAGCACATCCGCCTGACCCGCTACTGTTTACAAATCAGCAGACTGTCCGACACAGCAGAATGAGGAGTCCTGCGTGATCTGAACAGGTATCTGAACCACACTGACAGCACACAGCGGGTAATGGATTTATATGTGTCCTTACTAACTTTTAAATAAGCCTGTGTGCGTGAAAAAGAGTGTGTTACAAGTTGTGGCTTGCAGCAGAAGCTCTGTGTCGGAAGTGAAGACAGGCCTGGCTGCATCGGCTCGGTTACAACTTGCTACCAGTCAGGCTAACGTGACATTATCCCACCTGCTTGCTATCATATGCAGTCATATTCAGCAAACGCCGTCAGCCACAGCGGGTCATTGTATGGCTAATAAACTAACTAGCTTTCATTTAGCATCGTTAGCCGACACGAGCTAGCTTAGCGGTTTGGCGTTTTGCCCTGCCTGCATCGATAATCCTTCTGGTTGTCACCATTCACTGGTGGTGCATTAAAGACGGGCACTGCGTGTATTTTACGCCAGAGTATACATACATTGTCGGTGCTGGCTGTAAATAATGGCGTCAAACTGTAGAAAACGGTTCCTCTTTATGACAGTTTGCTAGTGTAGTGTTTCTTTACCCTCTTTTTTTCCGGGAGCTGGCCCACCCTGCCTGACAGATTTAGTGATGCGTTCAGGGCAGTGCAGAGGTTGGTAAGAGCTAGCACTGTCTGCCTCACTGCACGGTCTAATGCGGTTTCACACAACAATTAACACTTCCGAGAACCAGTTCAGGACAAACATGTGTGCAGGGAGAGCACAGGCTGGATGTCTGCAGGCTATTTGGACAAGACGAAAAAGTCTCGAGGTCCAACATAAGAATGAACTTCCATACCTGGATCTAACATGCTTATTGTGTTTTGAGACAATGGCTAACTTTTATTACATATGTCTGCGTTGGCAAGTGTCGTGAGAGGAAATGGGTTTCAGGTCAGTGTCACATGCTGTTCCTGCAAATTACTGAGTGTGCTTATTTCCTGCAATGTTTCTCATTTTCTTTGCACTTTTTTTCCTCCTTGAGCAGTGATTCCCAACCTTTGTCTAAACTGACAAGTTGGAAAAAAAAACATTTTACTTAGCACCTGTGAGGTGTGAGCTGTTCTAATGAATAACTATATTTATAAAAGCTTAAAGAGATAAAATAAAATCAAAAATAATAATCGGCAACTCAGAAGAAAGAAGGCTAAGATTAAAGTGGAAGATTATATAAAAAAAAATCTTATGACCTTTGAAATGTATCTTGTGACTCCTTGTGGAGATCTGGACCTCCAGGTTTGGAGCTGCTGCTCCATTTTTTTTTTTATTTATTTATTTATTTTTATTTTTCTGTATTTAAAAAAATATGATGACAGAGTAATATAACCTAACCAAAAGCAAGGGGAAAAAAGGAATGGAGGAAATAAGTAACAAAATAGTTACTATCCCCTGGAGCTATTTTTTTCCAGTTTCATGTTAGTTTGTAGCAGTTTAATTAATTTAATCCAAAAACTACTGGCTTTAACATGTTTTTTTTTTTCTTAAGAAATTTAGGATTTACTTTCACTGCTCTAGTTCCTGAGTTCATACTGAGATGGATATCTGTCCGATTTCTTCTCCTCTCCTGTATTTGGTAATCGAATCAGTCAAGACCAGCAAGTTCCTGGTATTTTGCCATGGTTAAGGTCCCACACACATGTTCTCAGCCTCCTGCGGAGCATGTGACTGTAAAGGCTCCTGGGCTCTTTCTGTGTGCTGAAGTAGAGGCATGTGAGTTTGTTTAGCCGGGGTGTTTCACTTTGACTAAACTGCAATCTGCCGCTCCGACTGTAGCTGCCAGTGACGGCTCCTCTCATCCTGTTTGAATATTCATCCTCTAAAGAGCCCGTGTACTGATTCTTTTTCTGAATCTATTTTGCCGCTGTGACAATAGTTCATAGACTGGTTCGGTCAAAGTAATTAGTAAATACTTTTCATTGGAGATTTTTCCAGAGCTGTAAACAAGGCTGCAGCCTGTTCACTTCACTGGAGCTGCAGTTGTAATTCGGTCAGATGTTTTCTGAATGGAAATTCTGTGGACAAAACATTTAATACGTTCTAATCTGGGTTTAGTTTCACCATAGTTTAGCCTTTATGCCCTCAGGCCACTGACCTCAGAGCAGGCTGAAACTTTTCTTAGTGTCAAAAAATTTGGTTGAAGAGTTAAAGCTGAGGTGAACACCCTTGCTGTTCAGCTGGTCTATGGCTCTTAAATAGTCTCATAACCCTAAAGAATGCGACGCAACCTGGATTTGATCAAGTGAGACCACAGTGGAGGGAAGTTTTAGCTTCAAATAAAGCGATATTTGTGGTCGCCTTCACATTAAATATGTGTTAAGGTAAAAGGAAGTGAAATGTTTTTTGAAGGAAGGAGTTCAGTGCGAGGCCGTTTCACTTGTCTTTAGTATGCTTCCAGTGTGCTTTACACAATCCAAAACATCGGCGTTGCTCCTTTGAAAATCATGCTCAAGGCGATAACTTTGAAAACTGGTTGAGAAATCTTAATGTTATACCAAGATAATGTAATGGCTACAGTTTGGATTCAGCTTCACAAGTGCTGTTGTTGTAAATCCCAGGAACACGTCTTCTACCTCAGAACAGATGGACGCGGTGTTATTTGTCTGTTGATTTATTTATGCATTTCATTATGTATTGATTTGATTATTTCATGAAAGATTCGTGTTTTGAATTATTGAGGTGTCTCCAGGTGCTGCGGATTAAATTATGCAGAAGCTAATTTGCCTTGATTATTATGTAGTAAAGTTAGGATGTCGTTCGACTCGGTGGAAGAAGTAATGAAGGCAGCAGAAGGCTAAGAGAAGACTTGCTGCAGGCAAGACTGTGCTAACACGGCGAGGCCTCCAGCCTTTTACCCGCATCAGCTTTCATTCACTCACAAAAGGCTTACACACACAAGACATGCCTCTCCAAAGCACTGAGAGATCAGAGAAGGCCTCTTTAGAAAGTTTAGAATGACTTTATTTTTGGATAGAAGGGAGCCTGGATGTGGTCTGCAGGCCTGTGGGGAAAAATGCTCCTCAAAATATCTTTTGACACTTTGTGCAATGCAAATTTCAGTCAAACAGGGATAATACGAATTGATATTCTGTGCGAGGTGACTGCTGTTATATTCCTAGTTCCTCAGGAGAGTTTGATAAATCTTTCATGCCAATCTTTTAAAGTTAAACTAAGAAAACAGGCTATTATTGGAGACACCTATTCACAACATTCCTCTGTCTTTCCCTATAGTTGTGGATTAGTTCCGATTATTTAACGGGATAATATCCTTTTTATGAGGGAAGGGAGTAAAAACCCCTCTGACTTAAGGAGAGCATTAGTCTTTGAGGAGAACAGATGTTTCCTAAGAAAACAGGCACATACATTATGCATATAAAATTATTTCTATTTTGATGGCGTGTGTAGCTGATTTATCGAGCGGTGTCCCATTCACATGGTTAATAGGTTTAAGAGATGCCTTTTGTTGTGTTATTTCCACAATTAATAAAGTGAAAGGAAACATAATGCTCTGTGGAGGCGTGCTGTTCTGTAGGCCTGTGTATTAGGCTAACCATATTCATAAACGTGGAATAATCCCAAGCCGGATAAAGAATGGAGGAAGAATTGTTTAACCTAGATAGTGATGTCTCGCAGAGAAAGTAAAACTTTTTCTAATGGCTTTGACTGTTGGTGAGAGGTGTTGGCTTAGTTGCTTGGTTTACCTGCTTCTCAGATATCACAGTATTTACAGCAAGATTGATTTTTAATTGAATCCAGTTTTGTGTGCTTACCTGCAGGACAATTTGAGTTGTAATCATTGGGGATGTTGCTTATGACTAATTTCCCTGCTGTTTAAATCATATTTTAGGGTAACTTGGACTGTGTGACTAGTCTGAAAGTAAGAAAATAAAGAAAAATCAGTTGAGATTCAGCACAGTTTAATCTATAGGGTTAAATACTGTCTGAAAAGGAAATTGCATGTAAATGCCTTTTAAAATTGTTTTCCAATAAGAAAATCAAATCAAAAAATGAAACTGATAACTAACACGAGTAACTAAATGATGCTTGTGTTTTATGAAGCAACAATTGACAAAAAAAATTAAACCATTAAATGCAAATTATTTTAAATAATATT
>JAOWBC010000539.1:11747035-11757928 GCA_028566105.1 Hypoplectrus providencianus | reverse complement strand
TGTGTGTGTGTGTCATGAACAGGAGGAGGACCTGGAAGCCCAGGTGTCCTTCCTGCAGGGCCAGATCAACGACCTGGAGGCCATGAGCAAATACTGTGCCAAGATGATGAACACTCACATCTGTGAGTACAGCCACTCCAAACATAAACCAGCAATAAATGGTCATTTTTGTCGCTGTTCATATTGTATTTGTATTGTTCAGTAGGTGACTGCTTATGCTTTCTCCACAGGTAAAATTCAGGAAGTGATTCTCCAAGAGCACCTTGAAAAAGAGGATGAGGTCCTTGTGTCACTGGCTGGACTCAAACAGGTGAGTCTGAAAAAAAACTTTATAATCCTCATCCATTTACAATTGGCCTCCCTGTTGGTTTCTGTAACAATGGCGTTTCACACTGCCAGATCAAAGACATCCTTAAGGGGGCGCTGCGATTCAACCAAAGCCAGCTGGAGGCCGAGGAGAACGAGGAGATCTCCATCGCTGACGATCACTACACCTCCACGGCAGCCGCTGAAACTAATCTGAGCGCTAACAATCACTTTGGTGACCGCCAACAACAACAACAACAACAAGGGCATAGCAGGCAGAGCCGGGACTCTGATCTGGACGGGAGCGTGAGCATGGATGAGAAAGAAGAGGAGGAGCAGGCGAGGACCCCGCCTGAGCAACAGGTTAAAACTCCACCAGTCTTCTTTTACCATGCAGGGATTAGAGATCAGCACCTGTCTGACCTTTTGAACCAGTGTTCAGCATCTTTGAATCCAATCAGTTTCATGGACGAGTTAAAAAAATGATCCAGTCTTTCTGCCAGGATTTTATTCTTTGCAGGATTAGTCCCCTAAAGCTGTCCCATTAGGAATTAATCAAACCCAGAATTACGCTGCGTGATACAGCAACTGCATGGTGAAAAAGCTGTCACATGTTCCCAGGAGTGCAGGGTTTGTTGGATTTGAACACATTGAGCTTCAGGGCCAAACATGCAGCAGGCACAGCCACGCCTATCTCCACTTACTGCACTAGTTTAAGTAGGGTAAATAATTGAGTGGACAGAAAATGACACCTCACCATCTCTCGTGTCCAGGTGGCGTCTTCCCTCGGCTCTGAGGGTAAAAACTGGGACGACTACATCCTCGTGTGCCAGGACGGAGAGCTGCCTGCGGCTGAGGGAGGAGTAGGAGGAGGCGTAGGAGGAGGGAGGGCTGCGGTCGAGCGCACCCCTCCCATCAGGCGAGGGCGCGGCTTGGTGCGCATGGAGCCTGAGGGTGCGGCCGGGACCTTCCACGACCCCCTGATGGCTGGCACCACCTCGGGCTCTTCCAGCCCGGATGAGGGCTCCACCCACAGCAAGGACTCTGACTTCACCATCGTGAACCCGAACGACCTGTGAAAGAGCCAAGCCGCTGCTCCCTCTGCTCCCCTTTATTGCATCCCCTTCACAGGATGTGATTTAAAAAAACTGACTGGGGATCAGAAGGTGGAATCTGCAGTTTTCGGTGGAGCTGCTGGCTAAAAAAAAAAATTGCACATGTGGACTGTGACACTTCCAGTCACAAATACCTTATACTCTGTCTCTGTACCTGTCATCTGTGCCACTTCAGTCCTGTCTAAGCTGATGCTGTATGCTAGCTCCTTTTCCTAATGCCTGTCTCTTCATTATGTTGAGTCCTGTCACTCATGATATATAGTTGTAGCCCCCTGCTCTGCACAGAGAGGGCGCCATTGAACTGCTAACCCTGTCACTACATGATTACTCTCAAAAGTTGGACCTCAAACTGCAATTTCTATCCAGGAGAGGACTCTTCCCTCTCACCTTCGAGCTTACTGTAATGATCAGGAGTGTGATACTCTGATTCTTCTGAATGTGGAGTTCTGGCCATACCTCTGCTTGTGTTGTCTGTCATGTCTGTGTCCTGACAGAGGAAGCTCTGCTCTCTGACACTCACACACTGAGGAAAGAAGGACGATGTCCTCCTCCCAGTCAGCCAGGGCAGCTTTCTCCCCCTCCTAAACCAGTGCCTCTGACCGTTCTCTCAACCAAACAAAACCTGACTCTGTGATCTTATGCTTTTTGTAAGCTTTTTTTTTTTTTTTTTTTTAATTTTAATAAAATATTTTTAAACCTTAGTTTAATTTCCTGGATAAAAATGATTAAATTATGGACTAAGCGTTTATTTCTTCCCTCCCTTTTGTTTTTGTGTATTGTTTTTTTAATTCCAATGTGGACATTTTAATGTGGTAATTGACAGTTTTCATTTCTGACATTACAACTAAGTTGTTCTTGTGTCCTGTGAAACCATGTAAAGCAGCGCACACAAAGAATGTCCCTCTAGCTGCCCATTCAGCATAATTAACTCAAGACCAATAAAACTACAATGCTCTTGCTACACACTAAAGTTATTGTGCCTGTTGGGGAATGCTGTGCTTGCTAATGGTATTGCATTTTATTTCAGTACCACTGTCAAAGAAAAATTATGCCAGTCGTGAGGTTTGACCTTGATAAAAAACAATCTCTCAACAAAGTCCATTTAATAGCTGTACTGCTTTCAATCATATCACATGCACTTCATCAGCAGATGAGGTCTGTCCAGCTGCAGTGAAGCAATGGATAGACAATGAATAGATTTATTCAAGTACTTAAGTACGATGTTGAGGTATCTGTACTTTACTTAAAATTTTGTTTTATGTAATTTAATACATCTACATTTAGCTGACAGCTTTAGTTACATTTCAGGTGAAGATTTAAAGGAATAGGCCACCCCTAGACGAAATTTAGTCTCATACCATATTCCCCTGAGTTGGATAAGTGAGCAAAAGCTATTTTTTATTCAGCCCCGTGGTTGTCCGTATCCAGAAGCGCAGCGTTAGCTTAGCTTAGCATAGATTCCTGTAAGTGGGTGTTGCTAGTTAGCCAGTCCTTCACAAAATAGTCATAAATGAACTGGAGAATTTTCAAATTTCGTCGTTTGACCTGTACATTCAAACCGAGTACAAATGTCAATGCCAATATCAGGAAGGGTTTGCCTAGAACAGAAAAAGTCTTGGGGCTAATTGGCAACACCCACTTACAGGGATCTATGCTAAGCTAAGCTAACGCTGCGCTTCTAGAAACGGAAAATAAAATAAAAGCTTTTGCTCACTTATCCAACTCAGGGGAATATGGTATGAGACTACATTTCGTCTGGGGGTGGCCTATTCCTTTAACATAAAAACATGATAAATTTCATATGCATGTTAATAAGTTAAACCACACACACACACACACACACACACACACACACCACCACCACCACCACCACCAACAACAACAACAACAGTTTAAGTGGTTAAAACTAACACTGCTTACATAATCAATAACAATCCAATAATGTATTTGAAATATACTGCATGCATAAGTCTCAGTGAAACCTTTCTGCTTATCAAATACTTTACATTTTATACTTTAAGTGCAGCAGAAACTGTTGTACTTTAAGTTTTGAAGTTGTAGTGGAGTAATGTAAGTGTGTGAGGTATTAGCAGCCTTGCTTAAGTAAGAGATCAGAATACTTTTTTCCACCACTGCCCAGTTGTCATTAGGAAAGTCATCAGTTTTGCAGGTATTTTAGTAAAAAAAAATAATAAATAGATATCTGCATATGAATGCAGTTCTGGTTGCCATTTGCAGGCTGCATAGTATTGATTACATCTGAGCTTGGTTTGGTTAACTGCAGGCAAGACATCCTCTTCCATTTGCTCTTGGAAATCTGTTAATTCTGATATCTGTGATCAAAAGCACCAGACCAGCCACAAAGTGGACCTTGTTTTCAGATTGTAAAGTAAAACATACAAATATGTATTCATTTCTGTGACTTCACCCATGATTTTTCAAACCACAGTGAGCATTAGAGCTATAAACAGAAGCTGATTAGAGGCTTTTATCCGCTACACACCATACTGTGGGTCTGTTTCCCTTATACAGTTGCCAGCTGTCATCCCTGCACTATGCAGAGCTTGCTGCGCGTGCCAATATGAATGAAGGCGCATCAAAGTAAAAGCAGTAACAGACGCGGCAGCATCAGTCATTTAAAAACTAGTTTATTTCCATCCCAACTGTGAAGGAAGGTAATTATGAAGAGAGCTGAACAGGTCGAGCATCATCTACTGCACCGATAACTGGAATGTTTTCATTCAGGATCAATAACTTATGTAAAATATTCTTTACAGCAAAAGGATTGAAATTACATAGTAAAATACTGTACAGTATTTTGCACACAAATTAAGCATTTTCAACATAAGAGTATTTGTTCCCTAAAGGCAGACATTTACAGGTCTGAAGTTAATCATTATGGCGGGTAACGGTGGTTTAATTGGCACGAGGGCTTCAGGAAAATACAAAAATATAAATACTGTATGTGGGACGACAATACTAAGAGGGTGAAGTGGAGGATTTTTGTGGCAGGACAAGGGACCTCGAGGTGACTTGATGAAAAGCAGCGATCCAGGACTCAATAATGCTCAATGGAGGATGATATAAAGGGGCTGCACAAGTCCAGGAGATATAATGTTAAAAGACCTTAAACATCCACAGAATCCTGCTTATATTCTATTAATATAATCAAGAAAGTGTCTTTCATTTTACACAGTCTCGCCTTGAGACCTTACTTAATATTGCTAGATATTAGCTTCATGAAGCACAAGCTTCTAACATGTGGAGGTGGCAGTTTTTAAAAGATTTTTACCATCTTTTGGCTGAGATTTGAGTCATCCTCCACTGTGCTAGAAAAATGACAAATTCCTTCTTTGAGACACATTGCACATTAAAAGGTGATAGACATTTTTGTTGTATTTACAGTCAAACTCAGTACAGAAAGCTCAACCTTGGCTTTAAATCTGACTACATTCATCTCCCCAGTGTCATTTATTTACCGTCTGCTCTCAGCAGTGCTGCGACTCTTATCTGAGACAGATGGGTGGATGGTGGCTGCATCATGAAGACTTTTACATTCATCAACTCTTTTGTTCTTCTCTCTTCAAAACACACAGCTGTCCCTTAGCATTGTGAAAGTTTGACACTAAGGCGGAGTAAGACCTTGGGACGATTTTAATAGCATGAAAAGGGTTTGTCACAGCAGCTACGATGGCAATTTGGTCACGTCCTCTTTCATTTGCTTGTTATGCAGAGGGTCCTCGAGCACTCGTGGAGTCATCCTGGCCTCGCCGTGTCTGGGACCGGACTCTTCTCACCCCTAGCCTCTCCTTGGTGAGGTTTCCAGTCAAAGCAGCATCGTGGACCTGCTTCATGTTTTCCTGGACTTCAGCTTTGGCGTGCTTGAGCAGGTCAGCCTGACCCTGAGAGAAAAACAATAAATCAGGAGAGAAGTGAGGGAGTGCAGGGCGGCGAGGAGAGACAAGGACAAAGGGTAGAAGTGGAGGGAGGGAGGTTGAAAGAGAGCGAAAAGATGAGCAACCAGCCAAAGGCCAAAACATGTTCTAATGGTCCACGCCCACGGCTGTTTGGGTTTTTATCATTGTGTGAGTGTTTGTTGCTGACCTTAAGGATGGTGATGTTCCAGCTGAAACTCTCCAGCGCTCGACTGACCTTGCGACCCCTCAGCCCCTCCTTCGTTGCAAGACTCTGCAACTTCTCATGAAACTCCATGGCTAGAGATGGAAATACACACAAACAACAGCAGGTTAGGGCTAGCTGGTCTGAACACAGATAAAAAACCATCCATGTTCCCTCATTTAATCCACTATTTAGCAGCAGGGATTGGTTGTCTTTGGTTACTATGAGTATGTGAGATTCAGTAGGTGGCTTAAAATGTGTTGCCCAGGAAATCAGGTGAAAAAGAGTTGCAATGAATTGAGTGACTTCAGAAGCAGAGCAGAGTTAGGGAGGTCAGATTCAGAGAGCACAGATAGCAAATTAGCACTGCTAATGTTAGCAGTCCAGGCATCAAGCAATCATTACTTTAGTTTAAAAGGGCAGAAATTCAAAGTTATTATTTTAATATGCAAGATGCAACAATTCACCTAAATGTCTTTCACTTCTGTGACAGTAAGTGGACTTTAAGGCTGAAACAAAACTTAATATATGGTTGACTGTGTTTCGTCGATTCGATCTGATGATATAGTAAACCTATGAGAAACAACAGTGCTTTGGCACCACTCTTCTTTGTACTGTCCTTATGAGGCCTAACAGTGTGTTCGAAAACAGGCGTACACTGCATGTAGAAGAAGACAGCAGAGCGGAGCCTGGAGCAGCCTCGTCCCCAAAGTGTGATCAAGTCAGTCAATAATGAGTGACTTAGTCATAGTAAATAAGAAAACTTTTAAACAACTTTCAAATTTATGTTAACTTGTTCCAGTCATGACTCTGTTCTGCATGGATATATGGGTCCAGTTTGGACATGGATTTTTTGAAGACTTGTAGCTCCTCACAATTTTACTATATGAAGTTTTGAACAAAGTTCAGTAAGGAAGATAAAGATGCCTTTTTCTCTCTCAATAACATTCACAAATTATGATATCAATATATCTGCCCTATCATCTTCTTGCCTGCATTCCTTAAACCGATGAGTCTTAAAGCTTGCATCATCCCCCTGCAGGATTAACTCAACCAACACCAACATCCAGACTCCGGGGAGACCAGCCCTATCTCCTGTCTCCATACAGGCCTTCGCTTAATGAAGAGGCTGCACATCAATCGGGCCTAATCACCAAAGTCTTTCTACTTTGCTACCCTCAATTAATTGTCATACACTTCTAATTAATCTCTCCTTATTGAGATTCAGACTATAAACATGAGATTTCACAGTGAGGGAAGTAGAAAGCATGAATGAGAAGTGGCAAAGGACTGATGGGAAGTGGATGGAAAGAAGACGGACGAGGAAAGAGAGACAGTGGAAGTGAGGCGGCCGCAGGCTAGTTAGAGTATGTGCAATGAGTTGTGTTGTGTGTCTGGCTTCGGCTGGCCGCCCCGGGCCACTGTCCCACTGTTACCATGGAAACCCGGAAGTGGGTTAACATGGGGCACACATCACTGTGAGCCATCAACGAGAGCCCAGACGTTAACCGCGCCAAACTGTGGACCACACACACACTGAAAAAGGAGCAAACAGATTGGACACGAGAATAATTGAACAATTCCTCACACAGAATCCCTCTCTGTCACTAAACGTCTGCAAACACGGACGCTGTCACTGCTCCACGTTCACACACACCTACAGAAGTTGCCTGAATAATAACCTTTACCGCGCGGTTGCTAGGCAACTCGAAGCCTACGTGCCAATGTAATGTGTCTGTGTGTCTATTTCCCTGTGAAACCCAGTGAAGCCAATGGAGGGAACATTATTTCCAAGCCAGGACTGGGACAGTGTACACAGTAACAGCATCCTGACCCAGAGGCCAAAATAACCTCCAGGGTCAGCCAAACAGGACATGGCAGGAAGTGCATCACCTTCACTTCCTGTCCTCTGTTTGAACTGTAAGCAGTTGAGATGAAAGAGAGATAATGTGCTGCCTGATGTCATTAAAAAACTACCTGGCATATATCTTTATTAGCATCACATGAAGTGAAGTGTATAAAACCAGATGTGAGTCTCATGCAGGTCAGGCCCCTGGAGTAAAAGCAGCTGCTCAACCAAGCTTCTTAAAGGGCCAGTCCACCCCATTTACAAAGAAACATTCACAAGATATACCCTTATTTGGTATTGATGACAGAGGCGGGAAGCAGGTTGAAATCGGGTGGGTGTGAAGGCAACAGCATATGATTCACATTTACTCAGTGCCTCCCTGTATGCTCTGTAAGGAAGCATGATCATCCATTAACAAAACTGTGTAATCATCTCACAGAGTAGTTCCTCCAACAAGGATCATGTTTATTTTTAACTGCAAAATGCCTCTACCTGTAGTGGTCGCAATTCACACACAAGCTCTATCCACTTTCATTATGAAATATGAGCACCCAAATCTACAAAATCGGGCATGTTCCAGCAGGAGCATGATCTGAAATTGGGGAGAAATTAACAACATCAACACTGAGACTACAGGTGTTAGCATGTGGTTACACATGTATGTAATCTAAAAACAGCAGTAAGATGCTTAGAGCAGATGATCTTATATAGAAAGATATAACATAAGTTTACATCCACAGTGTTTGCACTCATGGCTTACTTTTACATACATTTACCACCTTTTTATTATATATCACCAATGTAACATGACTAGGATGACTACTGCATATGAATGTTTGGTGACATGCAGTCTGTTTTTGGGACTGAGAAACAGTAGACAGTAGATTAAGAAGAGGGCGTGAGTGTGAGTTCCTGTCACATGTCCTATTATCACAGACTCATTCAGTAAAAAGATCCAAATAGAGCTGTGGTTTTGTGGTGTGTCCTGAGGCTGCTAATTAAGTCACTTTTTATAGAAGTTTTTTTTTAAGCAATAAAGAGACAGATATCCCAAACACTGGTCAAAGCAAACTAAAACACTGTGAATGGCTGCATACAGTACTGCTAGAAATAGGTGAATAAGTTTTTTTAAAAATCTGGATTAGCTGGCCCTTTAACACGCCAACACGGTGTGATACTGAGATGGATTCACTCTCTCCTCCCTTGGTGTTTTTGTCCTCCTCTCAGCGTCTCCTCCAGCTATCCATCTTCCCACGGCTTTTTTTCTCCCTCTCCGTTTCAACCCTGATCTGATGTAACTTCCAGACATCCATCTCTGCCACCAGTCGTCCCATGGCTCCCTCTTAGTGACCTGTTTATGCCCACCCCCTCTCCCAAGACTCAGAGGAGGACCTCCGCCTTCGGATCACCTGATTGCCATTTTTACTCTGTACACACAGGAAGAGCTTTGTTTGTGAGATTGGGCCTCTGGCTCTGTGGCAGCTCCTTATCAGATAAACGCACTAGCACCGGACTCAAGTGTTTTTTTTTTCTATTTACTCACAATAATATAAGTATCATATGTGATAGAAAAGCAATAGAATATAAGATGTTGCACAATTTCCAAGCAGATAAATATGTCACTGAATATTTGATCAGCGAGTGATGCGGTGGTCCCAGAAAACTCAGAATAAAGTTCAGTGGAGGATGGGATGAGTTGTCTGGGAGCACAGTGGAGCCGTGTGCAGATTTGTAAACAACATTCATCCCCGTCAAACACTGTCTCTTTCTTCTCAATGGCCCCAATGAACCACCATGTTCCTCTCAAAATATCAATTCACTACCTTCATTTCTCCTTTGTCTCCTCTTTTCTATTCACACTTATCTGAAAGGGATTCCGAAAAAATGACAACTTTGCTTGAATTTTAGGCTACAAAACTTTCAAGGATGCCATAAATGCTTTAACATCTTTTTAAAACCCAGAACCTAGAGAATCATATAAATACATGTTTATTTTGTCTCTCCAAGCCACTGGTTGACACTTCCAAATGTCAATCAGAGCGTCTCCTGGGTGACAGCTGAACACTGGATCAGGGTACGGCAGAGGATGTGGGTAAAGTGTGAGTGTTGGTGTGTTTGTGGGTTCTTTATTGCCACTGTGACGACAGTCTGGCTGACTAATAGTTAGATGACCCAGGGGGCCCTGCAGAAGTAAACAACCCTCTGCCACAGATCACAGAATGATACCAGCAGGTCAGAGATGGTGCCCTTAGCTTAACTGACTAAAGGATGATCGATGGCAGGAGCCACGCCAATTTAAACCCCCTCCATCCAAAATAAACAAATGAACAGGGCCAGTAAAAAGACTCATTTAACCTCCTGCGACACTGTTGATTAGGCAGATGTCTGCAGAAGATGGGATAGGAAAAAATATGGAGGGAGAAGAAGAGGAAAGGAAATGTGACACAAGATGAAATGAGGATAGAAGGAGAGGAGACGACGGAGGACAAAAGTAAAAGAAAAAGAATGGATTAAGAAGAGAAGAGTGATGAAAAGAGGGAACAGAGGAAAGTGTATATGCAGAAACAAAGGAGACAAGAGGGTTATGAGAGTGTTTGAGGAAATAAAGAGGGGAGAGGAGAGGAGAGATACAAGACAAGCAGATCAAAGGAGAGGAGAAACAAAAGAGAATGAAAGGAAGAAAAGAGGAAACAGTGAACACAAGGAAAGGAAAGGAAAGGAAAGGAAAATTTGAGAAAGAAACTTTGGGCAAAGCAAAGAGGATACTAGAAGAGAAGGGAATGAGAGCAGAGGAGAGGGCTTGCGAGGAAAGGAAATAAAGGGGAGGGAGTTAACGACAAAAGCAGCCACTGCAGTGAGGATAGCAGCACTGCTGAAGAGTCTGTGTGGGAGCTGTCATGAGTGGAGTGGGAACATGGGCATTGCCTGGTTTCTACACACACACATCATGACACAGGCTCTGCATAGCAGCACCTCATGTACACACACACGCCTACACACCCATGGTCTGTATATGCAGGATCCGGTCAGAGATTCCACCGGAGAGCTCGATCACTGCTCTGCTCGCCTGGACCATCTGCAGACAGGGAAACAGCTATTAGCATGAAGCACACACACAGTTGTAGTGCACCATAAAGTCTTAAATAATTGTTCCATCTTGTTTTGTGTGCATAAATCCCACATGTAAGCACATGTGCAGCACATGAACAGTCCGTTTTATTGTTTGCTGTGAAGGACTACACATTTAATTGGTGTAAATCACATGGGAGGCAAATGATTTTCAATAAATTAAACACTACTGTGATGTTTGCATATGTTGGAGGTTGTTAAAATTACTGGAATAGGCTATTTGAGTTTACATTGTCGACAGTTTAACCACAAATTGCACAGTAGACACATAAATGCATGCACGTGGAGGCACCCACAGAGACTGATGTGACAGCTCCTGCAAGTAATGACTACACAAACTCACACAAACACACACACACACACACACACACACAC
>JAOWBC010000539.1:11708421-11727111 GCA_028566105.1 Hypoplectrus providencianus | reverse complement strand
TCTCTCTCTCTCTCTCTCTCTCTCTCTCTCTCTCTCTCTCTCTCTCTCTCTCTCTCTCTCTCTCTCTCTCTCTTCCCGTCTGAGCGGATGACAGGAGGACAGACAGCTGAGGGACAGCAGTGACCGACACCCCCTCGTCCTCCGCCAGCACTCAACACATCCGCGCGACAGCTGGATGTGCGCGTGCGTTCAGGAAATGCACATGCTACGGAGGTAGCCTGCTCCTCCTCCTCCTCCTCTTCCGCCGCCGCCGCCCCCTAAATCTAAATCCTGTTCACACTGTGCAGCAGAACAACGCGCATCATGACGGTTTTTACATTAACCCGAGCTCCTGCTGACCGCTGTGGTGTCTCTGTGTGTCGCTTCAGCCCTCATCAGCAGCCAGTAGGTTTCTGCAGCAGCAGCAGCAGCAGCAGGCTAATAAAGCCGTCATCTGTCACCAGCCTGTCAAATTGGTGGGTGGGTTGTGGTGTTCCTCCAGCAACCCCGAAGTGTGTTGCCTGGTGTTACTTTCTATGAATGGTGATTAAATCTGTGAGCTTCCTGTGCTTTATAACCCACTAAGACGAGCAACTATTGGACTGCCAGGTTGTCAGATATCGCTTAAATTTGGTTTGACAGTTTATTTGTAGAAATGGGCAGCAGACTATTTTGAACAGAGTTCATTACAAACCACTTTTAACACTCAGAACTGCAGACTTGATGACTAAAACACTGTTTATCATTTATTCATAACAACAAACTTGACAATTGAATGCCTTTATTAAGCACTAATAGATCTTATAGTGCAAAAAAAAAAAAAACTGTAGACATAATCATTGAGTAATTATTACCATTATTATATTACTATTTGCACATTAACATTAATTTGGTTATCAATTGATATCAATATACTGATGTGGTTTATTAAAACAGAAATAACTGCAAACCTGTCAATTAAATCCCTTAATAAATCACTCATTATTATGATCATGTCCTCCTCTGTGCTTTGATAATATAAGCTGTATATTCTTACTGTTGTTCTACTAAAATGTATATTCTTTTCTGGACAGCACTTCTGAGATGGTCTTTTGCATATCTAAACACACAGTTGAATGCACCATTAGCTCCCTTTCTAAAATTCAATCGAAATCAAGGTCATAGATTTTGCTCAAGGATTTAGGAGGACGTTTCTCTGATGCATTGCTCAGGGATAAATGTCAAGTCGACTTCCTCAAGGATAAATGCCAAATAAAATGAATGAGTTCACTTCCTGAGTTCCTGTTTTAAATCCAAAATGCAATTACAAGAACTTAATTAACGTCTCAGTAAGAACATGTACTCTGGGATCAGTGCATCCAGGTCTGTACTGGTGTCCACTTCCCCTTAACTGCATTGTGTCTGTGACTCGGCAAAACAAACACCATGCTCTAAATAGCTGAAATGATTTTGCTTGTTGACACACAGTTCTACCAATACTTACACAAAGCAAGGTCAGTGCAACGTTCACTGGCTCAAAACCAATGTGTGATTTATGTGATAAAAGTTCCCCTTCATTTTCAGTGTGATTCCCCCTGTAATGAAACAATGTTAATCATTTAGGGGGCTCTTATCTGAGCAGACAGGAGCTTCCTCCATTTCATTATCAGCTCAACATTAACATAATTTAGTGACTCCAGTAAAAGCCGAGCATTGAGGCGTCCTTGCTCAGAAAACTGAAGGAGAATTTTGCAATGTTACACTGAGTAAACTGAGGTTTCACACTCTCACAAAGTCTTGGGGGACATGTCTGTGTGTCTCTGTGTCTTTTGCTCCTCCTGGCACTTCACTTTGCTCATTTTCGTAAAGAGAAATAATTCATGTAGGGGCCCTTTGTGGAGGACATTAGCTTAAGGAGGAGCTGAAGGGACCTGATTATAGTCTTAAATTTGAGTTAAGCTCCAAGGTCGTGACCTTAGTTGCAGGTGGGATGCTTAAGATGTACAAGTTTGTATATAACTGAACCTATATCAGCTAGTAGCATCTGCCATGGGAGCCTCAGAATGCTGGTTTCATAATATATAGATTTAATGTTGCAGTATTTTATGCCCTATGATGTAGGGTGGGTATTGATGTGACAGCTGAATTCAGATGTCAAATGAATTATGTTTGAACCCACAAGTGCAAACTACTTAGTGCATCAAGCAGCATTAATACAGCATCAGCCCAGCAGCAGTACTCACCAACTGTCTGATCTCGAGTTATAGTTTTGACTATGCAAGATAATACCACTGTGGGGATTAAATGTAAAAACCTTCCTTTCACAAAACTTTGTTTGAAATAGCTCCGTCATAAAAAGGCCCAGTGTTGATTTGTGGCATCTTGTGTTTGAATGTGTGGCCTGTGTGCAGAGAACAGTATTAATCCTGCACTGAATTTCAAAATGAAGTCATGAATCTGCTTGTCACGACAGAAAATCGTTGTCACACTCCAGGCCAGACCTCCATCAGTGATGGTGAGGCACAATGACTACAACCATTTTCACTTTAGCTCGGCACAATTTCTCTGTCCTGAATCTGAACAAAGCCCTATTAATTATGACAGGTGAGATATGTTTAAACATCCTGGGCCTTTGGTAGTCCCACTCGGCTGTCCATCCACGATAAATGGTTTGAGACTGTATCTCAGAGAGGATATAGTGGGTACAGTAACACACCAGCCCAGACCCCTGAGGGAGACTGGTTTGCCTTTGCTGCCATCTAGTGTTTGCCTTCTGAGAATACTTCTATGAGAGAGCACTGCAAAGAGTGACATCATCCAGTTGTTTTAAGTTATGTTATGTTAGCTTTATTATCATGTGGTAAATTTATGCAATAACCCAAACCTCATTCTGGATTAAGAGAACCATGTATAAAATAGAAATGTAAAGTGCATCAATTATATCAGTCATCATTATATGCTCCAAACAGTTACTAAATCCCTTCACCAGAACATGTAAATATGAATAATAAATATTACCCTATAATTCACAATGAAATCTGTTTTTTCTGACAATAACTCACTGAAAAACACTGGATATGCAACCAAAGTGTACTCAAGACTAAATACAAATGGTCACACTTGCCCATATGTGCTTTAGAACCTCTACTTTTTATAGTCTATACCTGTATTACTTTGGCATACAAACAGAAACTTTATTTGGCATAGACAGTTTTTTAATAAATTTTCAAAATCACTAGATGATAGTTTTTAGTCATCCAGCTGGCAGAGGCATGCCACCCCACGGTTAATCCAGTGTTTCTGTGGCTTGTCAGAGGGCAGCTCGATGGACAGGACATAGTTGGTGGAGTGGCCAGTGGTGGACAAAGTCCCTCTGCGGGCGCTGGTTTTGTAAACTGGACAAACGTAGATGTTTTCATGTTGAAACTTGGCCATTTCTCCTGGTTTGAGCTTGATGATGGGTAAAGAGTCAAAAAGGATCTTAGGGAGGGATTCTCCAATGACCATGTTCTCTCGGTCCCAACGTGCCCCCTCCATGAAAAGACCCTTAACGTAGGCCCCATCTTCAGGCTTCTCATCCATATGGGTCTCCTCTTTAGTTACCTGAAACACAACTCTGAGCATTAGTATCCATCCTTTATATCCCTATTATTATTCAATTATTATGAATGAATATGAACAAAGATTAGCAGAAATCACACCTCAAATTCAAAGCCGATGTAGTCTATAGGGATGGTGTACTTCCTGGCAAAATTCTGAGCCACTCCAGTAAGAAATGACTGTGTGAAGTAGAAACCAGAGAGCCAGAAGACTGTAGGTGGGCCGTTATCTATCCAATCCTGTCGACACAGACATCCAAGGATATGCATTGGTATTAATACATCAAAATATGCTTTACTACAATATGAATGTGATGGCTTTGCTCTAAAAATATAAAATAAAATAATTCTGCATATTTAAATTTTGAAATGAATTTAAATATATGCTATTGGATTGATCTATGTAATATTTGCTTCATAAATCTTGCAAGTCATGTAAAATACTGTACGATACCTTGACTCACAGTGAGTGTGACCCATTAGAATCTTATTCCTTACTTGTAGAAACTGCAGCCTGGCTAAAAGATCAGTCACGTAGCTCCCCATTGGCTTGAGAGAGGGGTATGACTTGGCAGCCCACATAGCGGGCACCTTGCCCACCAGCATGCTGTTAAAGACGTTCTCAAGTTCGGCAGACATAACGATCTGGCCCTTCAGAGCTTTGCGGATGTTTACCAAGCTGAGGCGCACTACATGAGTGAGTCTGTCGGGAGGGGAGATTAAAGTGATCAAGTTTTAATTGTGTGTCTTGCATAAATAAACTAATAATTAAAGGGCCTGTTGGCTGTTGTGAACAATCACTGCAGCATAAGTTACCTGTTAAAGCGGATGATTTCTTGCCTCAAAACAGTATTCATGGACTCCTCATACATGACTGGGTATTTATCCATCACCATTTGTATGTCAAAGTCAGCTGGCAGCTTAGACAGGATGTCTTCTGCAAGTTCATCTACTGTTTCCTGCACCACAGACAGAAAACAACACAAACCTTGAACAGAAGACGTGTTTGCATGTAATGTTTCCTCAGGGAAATAAGGCAAAAGTGTAAAATGAAAGTGCTTCCAAAACAGGCAGTGCAAACCTGAGGAGACTTGGCCCCACCACCAGTCTGCCTTGGCAGAGTCAGCAGTACTCCATCCAGGAGCTGATTGGTCTCTTGGTTATCCTTGGTGATGTCAGCGTTGCTATGAAGTCCGAACACACAGGGATCGGCACAAATTGGGAGACTCCGTATGTAGTTAACATATGTCTGGAATAAAGAATATAATATTCAATAATGTTCAAAATAATATTCAAACAATTCTCCATCATATAGGATGATTAAATAAGTATAGTTATAATGGTGATCTTTAACACTGTGCCCTCAAGATTAAACATGATAAAGATTTAGTTCCAGACAAATATTACACTCTATGATTAAAACCATTAATCCTCCTCTGGGTGATCACTGAAATCTGCTGTGGTTGTGCTTTTGTTACTTTGGCCATAGTAACATGAGAAGACAGCTGCTTAATGTCACGTTATGACTTATAGTGTTGGATAAAACAGTTTTACACTGTAGTGTTATTGCTGACATATTAATCAGGAAATGTCCAGAGCACTGACAGTACCTGATAGGGGCCATGAGCTGGGACATAATAGAGATCTCCCTCACACACATGGTAGCACTCCTGCTCTATCAGGTCCCAACTGTAGAAGATGGACAGAAGTGACAGCAGCAGACGCCTGTCTTTGTCATCTGTCACTCTGCCGCCATAGTTGCATTCACCTGAGAGGAAAGAAAAACTACCATTAACAAAGCAAAAAACTAATTTGAAATCTTCCCGTGTTTTGTGATGATTATTCAGAGAATTTATACTCTATACACATCTTATACATGCAAAACCACAAAGAGATTTGTAATAGAGTTAGCAAGTTCAGCATGTGAATCAAGGGTAACCAACCTTCACACAATATCATTATGGTGTTCATTTATGTCCTGCAGTGATAATAACAATTGGTTTTTCACCTGTAAGGTATGAGAGGGCCTCCAGTGGAATCTCATCATACTCATCCAGAAACATCTGGATCTGCCTCATACTGATCCTCAGGTCAGACTCATTGAATTCATAGGGAATATTCCAACCTGAGAGAAATAAGTAAAAAAAAAAAAATTAATACTAAAATGAAAACCTTACATTACAATGATTCAGGAATTTTAAAAAAATCTTCACACAGGGGTCAAGCAGTGGGTAGGAAGTGGAGTCTATACTTCTCACCCAGAGGTCCAAAGTTCCTCCTCTCCTGAACTAGAGCATGGAAGAAAGTGAGACCAAACAGGAACTTCTGCCAAATTGTCTGCTTCTTGGAGCTGCCAAAGAAGGCAGGGTCTGAGATGGGGTGACTCAGGTAGGATCGCAACAGGTTGGCTCTAATTCCTTTAGGAGGCTCATTGGTCATCTTCAGGCCATTCTGCAGGATGCTGACTGGGAACTTGTCAGATGGATAACTGGTTAACCACAACCTTTAAGAAGAACAGACACTTGTATTTATCATCCTCTTCATGAAAGAACATGTTTGAGGAAAAGTTACTTTGAGTGTGCTACCTAAAGTTAGGATGTGTCTTCTCTGGGGTTATAGTTTCTTCACAGATCCTCTCCAGGGTAGGCATCCAGCTGGTGGCCAGGTGGCAATTCTGTAGTACCACCCAGGTACCCTCTTTAATGGCTTTGTCAATCATCTGAGCTGCTATGGGTCCTTGTCCCTGTCCGAGAGAAATGGTTTGGGTCTTACTGCCCCCCATTTCTAAGTCATCGGCAAACTTCAGCAGACCTGAAGAAACAATGTCAAACTCCATTAAAGACTATTTGCATCCAAACATAAAAACAGTAGTGAACTCTGATCCAAGTTTCTTTCTGAATTTAAAGGGAAAACATTTTTTCAACCTGAGCACTTTCCAAAAATGTCAATATTAGTTACTTAGAAACAGAATCATGGAAAAATAGTCCCAGGTTCAAAAACACCAAAGTTACCCTTTAATTCATAATCACAGCTTTACCAGAATGTGTGATATTGCATTAAAATGTAAATAGTCAGAATGAATTACCTGCAGTTGGATCAGACCCTGGTGACAACACAAAGATGAGAGGGGAGCAGCAGTTGGAGTCTTTGTAACTCCCAGCCAGGTCAAAGGTGGGAGGTTCAATGTAAGCCTGTCCCATGTTATCCACTATGAAATCTTGCACTGCTGGAACCATTTTATCTGGCCTGAAGCACCTGATGACTACCATTTTGTCCAACCCTACTAACTCACTCCAGCTGTCAGGCAACTGGTCCTTATGGGGCTTTCCTGAATCATAGAGCTTCTTCCATTTGGAGACGTTGTCTTGAACATGTTCAAAGAAACCATCCAGATTTGGAAGTTTGGATGCCCTGACGATTTCGGACCAAGATTTTTCTGACAGCCACTCCAGAGCAGGGTTGGGGTACGGGTTATCCAAAGCAATGCCACCTGTTAGAAGGAAGCGCCAGACTTGATCGTCAACCTGGTCCTTACCCTGCATTATGCCTATAGTGAGCAGCAGGGAGAAAAGGAGCTTATCCTTCTCAAAAAGTGAGCGGCAAACATTATTGTAGATGCTGAGGGTAAAGTGCTCTACAATGTTGTTGATTCTTTCTGTTACATCATCGCTCTTCAGGCTCTGGGCGATGGAATACAGATAAAGGTTGATGAACCAGGTCAGGGAGTACTGGTACATAGGCTCGATGTTGGCCAATTCTGAGATACAGAAAAACAAAATTGAGGAGTGCTCAGCCACAGGACGGTAACCCATGCGAGTGTCGTCAATCTCTTTCTCAGTGACACTTGCAATTTTTTGCTTCTCTGATATCTCCTCTGAGAGGATTTTGGAGGAAGACAAGATCTTAATGGCAGTCTCATCCTCCAGGATGTTCCCCTCAGAGGAGGACAGCACTTGTAATATCTTGTCCTCAATTTCCTTTAGCTGCTTGTTGTTTGCAGCACTTTCCAAGATCAACTGGTTTTTCTTCTCTTCTAGTTCAGGTTTCTCTTTGGCTGCTACAATTCCTAAAAGCTGGTCCTGAAGGCCTTGTGGTGTGATCATGAAGTTCAGCAGACAGACTTTGACAGCCACCTCTGGGAGGTAGTGAGGGTTCCTTAGCCCAGAAGTCATGTAGAACAAAAAGTCTTTAGAATATTCAACAATATTCTCCCCTATTTTCATGTATTCCACACCCTGCTGCTTGAAGGTCTGCTTAAGCAACACTGGTTCAAGTACCGGATCCAGCTCCTCTCCAATGTTCTCCAAAAGGACCGGGGTCCCAAACTGAATGCAGTTCTCCAAGATTCTTACATAGTTTCCATCAGACAGTTTGATGACAGCAAGTTTGTTCGCCTTCTCCATGTTCTTGATCCACTTGTTGGCTTGACCTTGCGGGTCGATCATTAGGGGCCACCGACGGGAGTTAAAAACAATGATACCGTTGTCTGTGGAGAAGGAGTCCACTGGCAGTCCTGCAATCTGCCATGCCCTAATGGACACCTGGTTACCCAGAGTGTTGCTGAGAGTTAAGTCCTCTGAGCAGGGGATTTTCTTCTCCTGGCACAAAATATGCCACTGCTCCTGGCACTCAGTACGGTAGTCCACTGTAAATGCCCCAAGGTAAGAAACTGTTCCCGCAGAGAGGAGTATGTCACCTGTCAGGTTGATGTATCTACAGAACGGAAATATATAACCAATCTTAATAATGTCAAACTTCAGGGAGATAAGTGAATGTTACACAGTTTGGTTGAACACTGATTGGTTGGCATGTGCTATTGCAAGACTGGTGAATCAAAAAGATTGTTGTCTTTACAGGTAAATCAGGCATGAAAATACACTGATAACAATTAAATAATTTTTCAACAAAAAAATCATGTTATCAATATTCTGTGCCAAAATTAATGCTTTCTTTCGCAAATAGCCAGGTAATTTTTGGGTCATTATTACAGAAAATACCAACACATTGTACATTATCCTTTACAGAATATACATTATATGTATATTTGAATTGTACCTGATTCCAAGTTGTCTTGCAGCCTCTGTCCACCTGTCCTTCTCCCCACCCAGTCCACCTATCAGCTTTTCTGCCCTGATTAGTTTCTGAGAGCACAATTCAATGTTGTCCTCCAGATCTTTTTTCTTGTTAATCATGGCCGTCAAGTCATCATTCAAGCTCTGTAGTCTGTCCTCAACTTTTTTCAACTCAGCTCTTTTCACCGCTAACATTTCCATCTGTACAGCTAGCTCATCCTCAGCCAGCTTCAGTCTCTCCTTCTTAGGGGCTACCACTTTGGCTACACGCTCATACACTTCCATTGCTCGCACCCATTTACAGAGACCCTCACAAGCCGAGGAAACATTTTTGATGATTGAGGGCTGGAATTCAGGGTTGTCAATAAACTTGTCTCTGATTTTCTTGATGTAAGGGGCAGGAATGTTGTCTTTGTCATAGGCCTTGAGGCTTTCCAAAAACTTCAGGTCTCCAAGGAGCTTCTTTGAGGGGCCCCAGAAGTCCTCAACCATCTTACCTGCAACACAGTTATGTTGAAATATCAAGGCTGTCCCATATTACATATTAAACTATTTGTCAAAAAGTACAAAACCAACTGTTGCAAATAAAATTCTGTCATATAAAAATAATTCCTGTAAAGCTGTAAACTTACCTGAACCACTTGGATCAGGTTTTCTCTCAGGTTTGATGCCCTTCATGACACAGATGGATTCCATGACTAGTTTGACTAGACCGGGGGGGTTCTGCATAGACTTCACTACTGTAATGTCTGAAGGTTTTAATGTGTCCAAGGCTGACAGGGCAGCCTCCAATGCAGGCATTGCTTCTGCCAAGTCTCCCTCACATTCATCCTGAAAGACAAACATTTCATGTGTAAATGCTTAAAATTGTGTGGAAAAAAATCCAACAAAATTCTGCAGTCATTGAAAACAGTTGGTAGAGAAGAGAAAGAAAAAAGTACATCTGTACCTTAATGGCCTTGGCTGCAGCTGCTGCTTCATTAGCCACTTTTTCATCAGCCGACACAAGTTCTTTCTTAGCATCCACCTCTACTGTTTCCCCCTCTATCTTAACCATCATCTGATCTGTCTCGGCTGAGGTCTGGATGAGCTCTGGCTGCAAGGCTGTCAGCTCCTCCTGCATCACTGACACCTGGGGACATAGTATAATATGTTAATATCACTAATTTCGTCAACTAAACAAGGTGGCATTCAAGGAAATATTATTTGTAAGGGTGCAACACCTGAGACGCAGCAAATTCCAGTTTCTGGAGACCAACAATATAGCGGTTCCTCGCAGTGTCCACTTCATTCCTCTTGACATTGAGCAGAGTCTTGAAGGTGAGGATAAGTTCAAGGTAGGAGGTGGGCGTGACATAGTTATGTCTCCTCAGTCTGGAGAAGTATCTTTCAGACATTTCTCTCACACTTGTCTGAAAGGTCTTGCACATCTCCACAACCCTGAGATCGGAAAAAGAAAAAACAAAATATGGATACTTCACAGTGCTAGATGCAAATTAATGTGTGGTTAGGGTTTACTGCAATCGGGACTGTATGAGGTCATTAATGTCCCTGTTCACAGCAGTACATTTTACTACTCAAAATTCACTTTATGTCTATGAGCCTATCAAGTAGCTGGGACTACTTGTTTTAATCATTTATATGTCCTTACTCTAGTCTGATATCACTATCCATTTCCACATCTTCAAGGAACTTGTGGGCAACCATCTCCAGAGCATCATTTGGCCAAGCATGGAACCAGTCAATGGTGCAGCAGTTGATAAGAGAGGGGAACATCCTAAGACGGTTCCTGAATGCATCACCAATGGGACTCATGGCTGTTGAATAAAAGAACACCTAGTAACTTAGAAAACATTAATCAACAAAAGAAAAAGTACATTTAAAGGTGTCTACCTAGCACAATGTGAAGGTTGGCCTTCACGCGGTCAATAAAGAAGTTGTACATTGAGAGCGGAGTGGCATCAATCTTTTTGCCCTCAAGCCGGGCAATTCCCTGCACTTTCTCAATAATGTCAGCACGTTCATCAGCAGCAAAAATGTTAGGCACATCCCCCGTGTTGAGCAGCATGTTGATGTCTTCTAACATGGCCTCATCCTTAATTTGGCTGTCGTTGAAAAGGAACACAAGGCTCTTTCCCTCGATGCCTGCTTTAAGCATAATTCGCTTCAGGTCATCACGCCAGTCTGAAATGCTGTAGTTCTTGGTCAACTCAATCTGGAACAGGACGTAATCATTGATGAAAGTGCCCAGTTTAGTGGCGCTCTGACGCCCTGAACCACCAATGCCGACCAGCAGAAGGTGACCATTGTCTTGTTTCAGCACACGGCAGATGCGAGAAATGTGCTCAATGGCAAATTTGAACATCACAAGGGACATTGGTGCCTTGCTACAATTGTTGTATTCCTCCAGGTAGAACTCCATCACCTCTTGTAAGGCGCACAAGTCTGTGATTTCATCATAAGCCTTTGTGTCAGAATCAGGCTTGGCATAGTCACCGAAGAACAAACTACGGATGCTCTCATCCGCTACCTTGCCGTCTGGGGCTAAATGGCTCAGAAGCTGGATAACAAAAGAGATTTGAAGTTAAAAACTGATGCTGCACTTTTAAATCTAGACTGTCATGCACTACACTACGCAAACCAGAAGCTTTTCCTAATAGATTATCCTTAGATCTGTATTTTCCCACTAGCACATGGATGCCGAGGCAGTTATTCACGGACAAACCAAAATATATAAGACTGATCTTTTTGCAAAGGTCTATGGTTTAAACTGCTCATAATTTTTGAAATAACGTGCAATACTTTTGTGCGAACTTTATTAAAAATATTTTTGAGAGCATGTTTGCACACTTTGCAAATACATACCTTCTCCACACTCTGATTAAAAAAGTTTGAGGTTCTCTCTTTGACAATGCTAAAGAATGTCTCCTTGTCTTCACTATCAATGAGTCTGTCACAAAAAACTCGGTACACCTCATGGATCCACAGGCGAATCAGTTTGTCTCCATCCTAAATTTAAAAAAAAACAGAAACCATACACGAAGAATGGATACATCAAATTAGAATAATTGATTTAAAAATGTTCCTACTGTCTCCACTCTTACTTGCATGTTAGTATGTGGAGCCAGGAGCACACCCCTTATCACTCGAGCAAAGTCACGTAGGTTGAAGATGTAATGTGACTTTGATGGTGTGGGAAGGAAGCTTTCCATTGCATCCTTATAGACTGCCATGGTGGCCTGGACCATAATCTTGCCTAGTCTTGGATGTAAGACAAAACACATTATGTTTTTCTGACAAAGATTATTTAAATATTTGTACCATACTTTAACACTATAATACAGATTTCGACTTTATTACCTGTAGAAAGAGGCATCGAAGCCCTTGCTGAAGTGCCAGTCAGTAATGGAGCTGAATATTTTGGTCAGTGTCTCATCATCAAAGGAATCGATTGTGATGATATTCAAGTGGCGTGTGAAGCGGCCTAGCATTTCAAACATTTTGTCATTTTCATCTAAGACTTGCCTTAATTGAAATAACTATTATCAAATAAATTATTGCAACAAATACCTGTAATGTCATTTTTCCCGCCACCAGGAGGTCCCATTGCAGACATAAACAGTACGTCCACTATGTTTAGTCTGGAGGTGTCCTTCTTGTCATACCAGTGATGATGATCAATCCACTGTCTTAACAGCTCAATTGGAGGTTGGGCACCATAGATTTCTTTAGCTGGCATGTTCAGATCATCTATGTAAAAGCGATAAAATAACAATTTGTATGTGAGATGTAAATAAGTAAACACTTAATGATCCAATTTAAGACTAACACTACGGGATTATGCTATTTATTCATCCATCTTTACCAACATAGATGATACACTTCTTTCCCACAGGAGGTCCGAAAACACCCTTCCTTCTTCGGTCCAACTTGGCCATGATGATGTCTTGGGTCTGATTTGCTGATGTTCTGGCTGAGAAATTGATACAGTTTGGTGTGTATTGCTCTTTAGGCAGCTTAACTAAGAAGCTTTTGTTAATGACAGATTTGCCAGTTCCAGTCGGCCCAACAAACAGCATAGGTATTTCATGTGCCAGGTAGGTGCGCAAGAAAAAAAGCTGACGAGCTGTCTCCATGGTTGGGATGATGAGGTCAGACACCTGATGAGAATAAGCGGTTTTAGCAAACATAGGCATCCACGCTGCCATCTTCAGCAACTGTGACATAAACACACTCACATTGGCTGCAGCTGGAATTACATTTTCTTCATTCGTAATTGAATCAGTCCATGCATTCCACTGTCCTTGTCCATCCTTCTGAAAATAATAATCATAGACAGAGCCTGTAAAAAAAACAAGTAAACACCATAAATTACAAATTTAAAAAGCTGTTAATTCATAAAGTAACTATATAAGTAAATACAACTTGTGACCTCTCTCAGGGAAGATGTTGTTCTTTTTGAGTTTGATACTCTTGGGCCGAGGGTGCTCATCATCCATGCCCATGATCAAATTGCGGTAGAAGACGTCAAACTTCTTTCGACTGTCCCCAGTTATGGTACCACCTAGAGTCCAAACAACTGCAAACAGGAACAGACCCTGCAGCCACATGGTTTTCTGCTGGCTGGACATCTGGGTGACATCAGCTCCAGAGGCAAAAATTTCATCTGGGTATAGACAGGAATGTTAACACAAAAACAACACACTGAAAAAAAAAACAAAATATGTGCAAATGTAATTCCTACTCACCCATCAGGCAGGTGTACAACTTCATTAGACTGTAGGCCAAGTGAATGGGAGATGTTTGAACTAGATAGCGACACTCGTTTTCTACAAAGTCCAGACAGGGCTGAACTAGCCAATCAAACAGGTCCATTATCTGTGTGACAAACCAAAAATGAGCGGGGACAAAACACATTATAAGACATCTTCAAAGGACAAAAATTAACTGGCCATCTAAGAGCCAAGCAAAAAGGGTGTCTGTGGTCTCACCAGTTCTCTGTGTTCAGTGCTCAGGCTCTCAGGCAGTGTGTTCATGTAAGAATCTCTGAGAGGAGACCAGCCCAGCTGCTGAGGTTCCATGTAGATCATTCCACACCTTCAGGCAGACGGCCACATAAAAAAAAATACAGTACATTTTTCTGAAATTTTGAAAAGTTTACTTTCTATATATAGCTACTACCTGCTGCAAGTGCAGCTTCTTTCTGTGTTTCTTACCTACTGACAGTTGCTGGAGAGGCTTGCTCCAGGTCAGCGGGTTCAAAGATCAGACTCATCTTGCTACTCATCTGGATGATTTCACCACTCATCAGACATAGCTAATAGAGAATAGGGTGAACAAAACAGACGGGTCAGGCTTTAAATATATTACATCCTTTACAAAAAAAAAATGAATGTTTGCACCAAACTTCATAAAATCTGGCCAGCAGTTGTTAAATACCTTTGAAAACTGATTCACTAACCAAGCATTTGACACCCATGACTTTGGCTAACAAAAAAATTCTGTGGTGAGGAAAGCAAAGTGCTCAGCACCTTCTTGTTGTCATCCAGCACAGTATTCATGTTCTCAATCCAGACAGCATCAATAGGCCCATCAAAGATGATCCACTGTCGATTTTCTGAGGTGGAGATGGCCTGATCCCTGTAGGAAGTGGCTAACACACCATCAGACCACTCATGGCTGACTGGATCAAAGCAGCCATAGAGCTGACCCATAGTTATGGCCTTGGGGTTAATAATACAGTAATTCACTGCAAACTCTTCCATCAGCTTGGCTGAAAAAGTAAATGAGAGAGAACAGCTGTTATGAATAACAATTACGGCTGAAACTATTAAGAACATTATAGAGATACAGAATACTATCTTTACTAATTACTTTCTTGGGACTAGGTAAAGTATTCAGTGAAATACCTACCTTTATAAAGGTCTCCAAGGGCAGCTGCCAGAACTTTATATGCAGAAGTCTTTCCTCCTAGAGGGTCTCCTACTATCATGAAGCCATGGCGCACCAACATCATCTCATACACCTATACACAATGCAAAAATAATATTCAAGCAACTTTATACTTCTATTCATTATACCTTACTTTCAAAAAGGTGTGCTGATGTCCTTAGAGGACAAACATGTCCATGTTAAAAAACTGTAATTTAATATGAATTTCCATATTTACTGAGTAAAAAATGAAAACAGTACTTGAAACTATAAAACTACCAAATTTTCAGTACTTTTCAGAATTTCAACCTTAAAAATCAGTTTGTTTTTTTTACATAACACCACTTTTGTTTATTTGAAAAACAACAGCAACAATGGAACAATAACCTGAAAGAAAACTGAGAAAATAGGCTGCATGTACCCCCTATGGCAAACCTGAAAATGTGGCTTTATCTGGAAGATCTATCTTGGAAGATGTTATCGAATAGTGTCACCCAGTATAATATAATGCATAGTTTTATGCTGTAAAGGCTGTGTTTTCTTTCAGTGTTTATTCCATGAGCAGAATTTGAACAACAAAAACCTCAGACCCTTGCTAAATGTATGGTTGAAAAATTAAATAGCCCTCAATGTCTCTCGTATTCCAAACTAATGTTTCTTGCTTGTACCTGTATAATTTTGCCAATAAACCATGGGACTGACTGAAGGTTGAGCTTAGCAATGTTGTCATTAAGAGCCTTGAGGAGGAGATCATAGTCTGGTTTTGGAAGGACCACGCCAGGGAATAAATCAGAGATTATACCCTGTGGGCAGAAGAGGGAGAAATGAACAAAATGAATAAAATAATTGATGCATTCACAAAAAAAATCAAACAGTAACAATAACAATTGGATTTGGTACAAAGTGTCACCTGAAACAGTGGGACATCCTGTGATAGAAATTTGGCCATGTTGACGTCCATCAACGCCCTAAGCAACAGCACGCTCTCATTCTCCTGTGGGTAATTCAGCTTCAGATTCCCTGCTGCAGTCAGTACAGACTTCACAGCTCGCATCCCATAATCATAGTGGTGTTGGGAAGATAGCTGCTCAGAGCACAAGCGGTAGGTGGCCACAATCTTCTGGGCCAGACTGGGAATTGAGACATAGGTGGCTTTGTGAATGAAAGTCTAAGCCAGGAAAATATATACTTGCTACAAATAATTCGCCCAGTACATCATTCTCACATACCTTCGAGATTCAATGAAGCCCATGGAGTATAATGAGATTTCTCCAATGAGACCATAGTCTGGCACCATCATAGCCACTGTACGGAAAAGAGCCTAAGAGACAGGATTGACAGGTATACATCCAGCATCTTATTCTTCCAATCTACATAACTGTTATCCCATTTATTCTTTATCAACAGATATCTGCTCCATTAACAGAAGTGTTAGACGACACCGATGTGCTACGATGGTATGGTGACGTACCTTTAGGTTGTCAGGGAGCTCGGCCCTGCCAGCGTAACCAGGGTTCATGGTGATGAACACAGAGCATGTTGGGTTGAGTGACAGCTCTGTCCCCTCAAACAGGAAGGTCTTCAGATTCTTGGCAATGGCCTGTTGTATGCAGAGGATCTGCTGAGCCACCACAGACAGCACCTCAACCTGTCACACACACACAAATGAGGACACATGATGACTAACGACATATACAAATATGCAAATGAAAATGCATTATGTAATTGCCTAAAGCAGATGCAATCATTAGAATGAAATGTGGCTGATAAATAACAATATCTAACATTTATCATCATCAGGCCACAGCATTTGTATTCATGTATCAATTCTTAGATGAGAATGTGCCATATTGAGCTGGACTGCAATTCACTTTCAAACTTACTGTTTGTAGGCTAAATATTACCCTAAATTAACAGCTCTTAGCTGTCAAGTAGCTCTTCTCTGCATTCATCATTTGCATAAACACAAGTGCAGGTGTGTTTGCTATGTACTTGCTTGAATAAAAAAATGGCAGTGCCATGGTTAAAAATAAAACATTTCCCATACATAAAATTAATTTCCTGCAAATTAAAGGTGCATACCTTTTACATGGTGCATTTTTGCATAAAAGAGCAGATGACCGGATTAGAAATGATAAATACTCTGATATATGAAAATGTTCTTGTTCTAGACTATATGACAAAAACTGATTCAGTGAAATGCAGACAAGACTGAACTTTCTGCCATTTCTGCAGTGTTGCAATCTGCAATCAAAAATAATCCAATCAATTTGGCATGAAAGAAAAAGCAGCCTTTTTATATCCTGCTGAGTTCCAAATAATCTAAATATAGCTAAGTTTCTGTGTTGGAGGAAAACAAGATTTAGTTAATGTGTGTTTGTGCAAACTTGACTACAAATCTATCTATCTTAACCTGCGTCTTCAAAAAAAAAAAAAAAAAAAAACATACAAAAAAAAACAAAACAATGCTAAACTTGAAATGAATTGACTTGTTTTTTTGGCTCAAACAGATGAGGGGATTTGGGTTGTTTTATTTATATAAATTTATATATATTTTATAGATATACAGTATACATATTCAACCAGCAGTTGTACTCACCTCAATACGATTGAATTCATCAAAGCAGGCCCAAGCTCCAGACTGAGCCAGTCCTTTGAAGAATTTACTCATGGCTTTATAGTCCAGACCATCAGAGCAGTTGAACACCACACACTAGAAATAAATAACATCTTAAATGTCTGTATTAAGAGGGAAAACATATAGAATAAAATTAAGATCAGTGTTTTACTAGAAGTCATATTGGTATACCTGTTTAGCCAAGGCTTTTGCCAGATCTTTTGTGGTTTCAGTCTTCCCAGTTCCTGCAGGACCCTCAGGAGCTCCCCCCAAGTTCAACTTCAAAGCCCCCATGAGGGTCCTGGTGAAGTCATTTGATCAAATATAAAGAAAGAACATCAAATCTTTTTGATAATTGAATCACCTTTAGAAATTGCAATGGGTCAGAATCCCATTTCTACCATGGTATTATATTTCTACATCTATAGCCAAGATAAGAGATCAAATAGACTGTAAGTTACCTATAGCAGCGGTCAGTAAGTGGTGTAATGACAAGACGTGGAGAATTGCCCAGATATTCATAGCCATATTTCAAGCAGGTGGTGATCATGCGCAGCATCACATCACCGTCCTCCCAGAAGTAACGCAGCTGAGAAATCCATGCAAAGTCATTCAGTGAGGAGATGCGGTCCTCTGCCAGTTTTGCCACAACATCTCGAGCTAGTAGTGAAAAAAAAGCATGAGATTTTCTGGAAACCATATGCAATAGTAAGAACATGTACCAGGTCTTTAAAAACAGGTATATTACCATGAACATCTATAACAGTAAGAGCACCAAGGGTCATCCTTGCCCCTCCTGGCAACTTCCCACGCACCAGCTCCACTATGTCAGCAATCTGAGCATTGCATTTCTCCACATAGGCCTTTAAGTGGAATGAAAAATCAGTCCACAGGTTAGTAAAAAGTGGAATAATTAAGTAATTTGGGGGCTTAGACGTTTATGTTCTAGGTGGAAGTTATCAGTGGGTGTACTGACGGGCAATGAGTTGGTTTGGATGGCTTCAGATACTTCAGTAGTCCAAAAGATGGAGGAGGCACAAATGACCACTTGGCCAGGCCACTGCAACACCCACTTCTTCCTGGGCAACTACAAAAAATAAAATAAAAAAAACATTAAAAAAGGGACTAAATACTACACAGTAGCAGAAATAGGGATTTCATTCTGCATGAAAATGTTTGACCTGACTGACCAAACTGACCAAAAAAAAATGTCTTTTACTACTTTTTATCGTCCGACCTTTTTATATTGCTCTAAAAAACTGATGGATGGTTTCATAAAATGAAACCCAGTCACTATAATAGTTTCTATCATTGGTGGTGGAAGATATAGAAGTAAATATACTTTAGTTTATACATACTCTTGTTTTATTAAGTAAAGGGCATGAGTTCTAGACCTCACTGAAGTTTGGAAGAGTTTGGAGCAAAATATACTTACAGTATCAAAAGTTCTCTAGACATTGTGCACAGTGGCTTCATACACAGTGATTATTATTATTATTATTATTATTATTAT
>JAOWBC010000539.1:11684926-11708321 GCA_028566105.1 Hypoplectrus providencianus | reverse complement strand
ATTATTATTATTATTATTATTATTATTATGGAATATTATATTATTCAATCTTGATCACTTATGAGCACATTTTACAGCATTTACTGTTGCAGGTTATCAACTACAACCAATTATAGATTCTATATAATATATATCATATGTTTTTTTTGTCAGAAAAAGCTGTCAAATGCAATGTCAATGCATTGGGGTTAAATGCCCTTTTTCTTCAAATGAGGTGGAGAAGAAGTATAAAGCAGCAGAAAAGGAACATAGTCAGTGAAGTGTGTTAAAACTGTACTTGACTGACTTGCTTACATCTACTGCCAGAGAAGTTAATCATATCAAAGTTATATCCACAAATACCTCTGTATACTGCATCACTCCTTGATGGATGACATGTTGAACACTCTTGAGCATAAGGTTCTCCACCTGCAGCAGCCACTTTTCAACCATACCCTAAAAATCAAACAGGAACAGTCCACTACATATGTCCACTATGTTATGTCCAAAAAAGTAACATTTGTTGTGACGAAAAAACAAAAAAAGAGAGATCATGTGTACATAAATAACGGCATGGTGTTCTAAACCTTGGCTTGAGCTGGATAAATCTTTTCTGTGAAGGTCACAGTCTCCTTCTCAGAGCTGATCATGCCAACAATCTCCATGTCCTCAGTGAATTCCAGCTTGGCGATGCCCTCAAAGCACTTCTTCAGGTGAGGCTGCACACACAGTGGGTCTTTGGTCTGTGACAGGATCTCCAGCAGCTCGTCGTTGGACAGGAAGAAGAACCTGGGAATATGGTGAAGAGGAAACAATGACTTGACCATTAAAAGATATCCTCATGTAAGTGCTCACTGTCTTATGCACTTAGTCCAATTAAAACAGAAGTGTTTTTCTAAGAAGGATTTTAATGTAACCATGCAGTAATATGGCTTCAAATGGTGGCCAATACCTTGGGAAATAGAGCCTCTTCTTTTCCAGGTAGGTATTGAGGCCTTTTTGGATGTCATCTAGAAACACATTAGACTCCTGTAGTTGTTCCAGCATGTTGGCCTGGCCTGTAGCCACCAGAACACGTGTATCCTTAACCTGGACCAGTAAAATCACACAGAAGCCAAAGTGGAACAAAGTGACTAAGATTCAGTTTTTCTAACCAGGAAGTTGTGATTCAAAAGGAACTTAAAACACTTACCGCCTCACCAATGATGTTCTTCCAGTAGCTGTCCACAATGGCAAACTTGCGTCCCTCCTCAGGCATTTGAGCAATGATGTCTTCAGAGCTGAAGATGGGTTCAAGGTAGAGCCACGTAGCCTGACACTTCAACATGGAATCTAGGATGTCCTGCATACTCAGCAGCTTGTCCTCCCATTGCTAGATAGAAAAGAAATGGTGAAAATGACACAGTTATAGAAACAACAAGCTACAACAGCAACAACGTCATAGTCAAGAGATAAATGCTTTAAAAAATAAACCAAGAAAAAGAAAATCAAGATACAACGACACAATACTCAAGTGTAAACACAATCATAAAACAAGAAGTCCATGAAATAGATTTGGATTCAGCAGATTACTGTGTAGTGAATAAATTATCCTGTTTTTCTAAAACAGGTTGTTCTCAGCCTTTTATGGTAATTTTATGGCAAAGCCACTTCCACTGGTGTATAGAGTGGCACAGCTGAGGTTCTGTTTATGCAGAACAGGCAATTTTGTTACTTGTTCTGGCATGAAATTGTGCTTGCATTTCCATCTGCTCAAACCACCTTTTACTGCAAACACATGAGTTACTTTTTTGGGCACATTTCCAAATACACACAAACTATTTTCATGTACATAGAATTTTGGTTCTTACATTATATTAACTTTTGAAGGAGAAAAGTGATGCTAATCTTAAAGTTCATACTTGCATTTTGTCTTCAACTATAACATGTTTACGTGCTTAAAAAAACAAACATTATGTTCCTTATACTATCTGTGTGAGGCAGAGAGATTTCTGGTGCCATGCCTTACCTTACATTCAGTCTCTATTGGCTTAATGAAAGGTGAACCTCGCATAGTTTGTGTTTTAATGATGTGGTCATCAAGAAGCACTTGGATGTCATCCACTGCAGACACAATATTGGTACCCTATGATGAAATATTAAATGCATTAAATACAAGTAGATTTCAATGTTATGCATGAAAATTCAAGGATAGTTTGAGCTATTGACACTGACGACCAACCATGTGAATTTCATGTAATATTTCAGAATTCAAGCAGTAGTTATTTGGAAAAATTGTGAAGGACTATCCACTTGTGGTATGTCTATTATGAAATGTATGTATTTGTATTTGTCTCATACTGTATCTCTGTATGGAGTGAATGAGAATCGGAGCTCTGCCCATTCACTTCTCATCTTCTCCATGGATTTTTCTAGAGAGTACTCCTTACTTGCTGATGCTCCAATCTCTTCCAACCTAAAATCAGGGTAATACAAATTTTGATATCCTGAATATTAAACTTTTTCTTACAAGCCATGGTATTCCTCCAAGCATACTACAATAAGTTTGATCTTTAAATGAATTCCAACATGATGTAATGGCACTGAAGAGTCTTACTTATTAGAGAACTTAGAAAGCCCCAGGTCCAACATGTTCTGCAATGTGCTGTTCTCCTTTGGTTTGACAGTAAAGCCCACAATACTGCTAATCTGTTCCCAGACAAAAATGTTGTTAATTATTCACATCTGGTTCATGGATCACATGACAATCAGGACGCTTGTCCTCACAAAGTGAATCTGACACTGGATGATCTAATGAAACTACTCAGCTGACCGTCTCCCAGTGGCGCTCTTTGATGCCAGGGTTACTTATGGTCATCAGGATGGGGAGGTGCTGTTTGAAGTCATCTATCTTGTTTTTGTAGCTTTTGGCCACCCGGCAAGGCCCAGGAAGACTAGAGAAAGTCTTTGTCAGTTTATGCATTGTCCTCCACATGATGTCAAGCTCATCAGAAATTTTCTCAGCATCCAGGTTTTGGAAAGGACCTAGAAGTCAAAATTAATTAAGACAATGTCCTAACAGCTGAGCATCTTGCTTGCCATTGCATGCTATTATTTGCACCATTTTAAGTTTCTAAAATGCAGTCTCACAGTCGATGTGAAGCTGAAAATGGGTGAGTCACCTACCATTTTTCCACTCTTCTGACATGCTCTGAAAGTTGAGTGCTGTGGTCCAGAGCTGTTCATATGGTTGTTTGTCAGCAATCAGAGTTTGGAGCACTGGGAATTGGCTCTGTTCCTTCTCCAGCAAAGTCTGCTCTTTGTTGATATCCTGTAAAAATAGTATAAACATTTTCAAGCTTCCATCTGAGACATGACTTTTGGGATAATGTGGGATCTGTGTGTTTTGTTTGGGCATCAAAGCCTCCAAATCTGAAAGATAAACACACATATTTGTTGTATCTGAAACATCTCTTACCTCCAGTTCAATGACAGCATCCTCCAGATTGGCAGTGATTTGAGAGAGATTCCCCACATTGTTCTTCATCTCATCCATGTTCATCCCTTCCTTCTTCCTAAAGGCCTGTATCTCTTTGTCCACATCCTGAAGCCTCTGCTCAAATTTTAATATCCTGAGATAGTCAAATGGAGATATAAAAAAGAGATGCTTTAGTTGGGTTGAGACATCAGTACACACTGGCACATTTACTAAACAGTTAAGGAAAGATACTGGTCTTTTATTAGCAGTAAAGCTGAGAAAGGACAAACAAGTGAAAAAAAAGAAAAGAAATACAGCTGTGGTTGTTGCAAATTGTGTGAGACCAAGAGTGCAGAAAAAGTTTTTCAGTAACCTGGTTTGAATAAATTCCTCTGCCTGTTCTCTCATAGAGGCCAAACGAATCTTGCCATCTTCAAGCTCATTCAGGATCCGTATGGGCCACTTAAAAACCTGAGAGTTCAGCCTCAAGTCATCATCTAGAGGAAGAGAAAGAAAAACAAACAGATAAGATCAATTCCAACATTTGCACAAAAGTAAAGCTCTCGCCTGGTTTAGAGTACAGATAACTTACAGTTCATGCATAGCATTGTTTTTGTACATTATATGTTAATTGTTTTGGCTGTAGTTGCAAATACCATAAGAGGTTTCACATACAAGGTAGAATGGCATTGTCCATGAGGAAGCTGAGGCGGTATGTTGCCTCATCAATCTCGTCTATCAGCTTGTGAATGGTCACATCGCCAGTCTTTTTAATGTACTGGATTAGAAACACAAGCTCCTCTGTGGTTTCTGGGGTACCTCTGACGGTTTCTGTAATCTCCTCATACTTTTGACAGATCCTGATAGAGAATATTATCTTGTGAGTGACAAAAGAAAATCTCTCTAAAAAGTCAAGCAAACATACAACTGACTCGCTGTTAAATAAATCTGAGATTGTTTATATCAAACACTTTCTGATATTCAGGTTAAAAAGGTTTAAGAGGTAGAGAATTCTCCCTCACCCCTTGTTAAGCTCTCGGTTCTCTTCCACTTCAAACATGACGATCTTGTCTTTGAGTCTTTCAGCACGGTCACATAGGTCTTCATTCAGCTTGCCAGCAAACAGACAAAACATGGAGAGGGGCACCGTAACACGCAATGAAGCAATTTCCTTCCACAAGTCATTTATGCTCTCAATTTTCTGAAAGGTAAAGGTGAGAGAGAGAACTTTGACACTTAGTAGGCCGCAAAAACTGTTTGGAAACAGAAAGTGTTTAGTGTAAATTTTACATCAAAATGTTAAACTACCCTTGTAAATCCTTCTAATGAGTGCCTCTCTTTGAGAAATGCTGATATATCCTGCTTTGCTGTGTGGTCCAGTAGATTGCTGTATTTCTGATATACATTCAAATACCTGAAGAATGAGAGGGAGTATTAGTAGCTTCTTTACACATGGATACATCAGAGTAATCAGAAGGTATATTTTTAGCTCATGTGTCATTACTTTGTCGGTCCAACAGTGTTTTTATGGAAAATGTCCTTGGCTTTGTTGATTAGGTTTGTAACCAGTGACTCATCAGGACTGACGGTGCGTAGGTACAAGTTCTTGATATCTGAAAAGAGGTTACATTCCACCTGGCCAAAGCATATGAAAGGTGTTTGTTGTTTGGAATCGAAGAAAGCACTATGTATTGCATACTTTACAATAGATGGTAATAACATCTTTAAAACTTGTGACGGACTGTACCCTTGGGAGATTCTCAGCATTCTTGATGATTTCCATGAATGCTCTTTGGATGAGCTCCCAGCATTCCTGAAAGCTTGGACTAAAGTCAATGCCAGGCTCATCGACTTGTAGCTTCACCAGAAGCACCTGAGGCTTCACACACTTCATCTCATCATAAACGTCACCAAAGTCATTGCCCTCCTGCAGAAAACACAACACCGCAAGAGTACATTCGGGTGCTCCACTCTTACAATTCCAAAGACAATTTTAAAGGGATAGTTTAGATTTTTCACAGTTGGGTTATATAAGATACTTATCCATAGATGTATAACTTAAAACTAGATAGTGGTTGGGATGCCACAGGTTTGGAGAAGCATGCACTTGTATCAGTGTAATACAGCCTAAATTTAAAAATCTGAACAATCCCTTTAATGTCTACAGAAAAAATTTAAACAACATTTCTTTTCAAACCTCATGTATGATGAAGAAATACAACAGATCCTGTAAAGATTCAATGACCAAGCTTCGAAGCTGCTGGGACATGAGAGCAGCCACACAGCTGAAGAACTCCTGGAGACTAAATGGAGCCTCCTGCTCGCTCTTGGGTATGAGTGGCAACCACAGGTCCTTGAGGGTTTCAAAAAGTGAAGCGCAGTGAGGCAGCCACCTGAAAGAAAAAGTTTGATAAGTTGAGATCCAGCTATTTGTTTGTGTTAAGTATCAAAGCATCAAAAATTGGTCATATAATATAGATAGAAAATATTCCCATTAATGGTTTTGCACGTTTTATAGATGCAGGAGTATCCAGAAATGTTTCTAAAGATTTAGGGATTTCGTTTTTGTTAATTTACACAATATGTCTCTAGACTGGTTGCAAAACAATGTGGGTCATAAATATTTACTTTTTAATCATAATCATCATAGTAATCAGCTTCCAAGAGCAAGTGTTATAATAATGATTCTCTCTTTCAAATCCACCAAAATGTTTTCTAATGAATAAAAGCTCCATTGACTGCACTTGTTACTGAAGTTATTATGTCCTTTATTTATTCCCTGGCTCTAATGACTATTTACACAACCCCAGGGACACATCATTTCCTCTGGATTGAGTTTGGCTGGCAAGGGAGACTGAGACACTGCAGAAAAATGGTATCCAAGCAGGTGCAAATTACGGACATGGAAATAAACAAACAGAACCTAGTTCCTACAAATTACAGAGGCTCATGTTTCAGTCATGAAGCCAGCCATTCTACAGAGCTGCAACATAGCCTAACAGGCTATACTACCGGCACGCAACAAAGGATGCAATGGAATCCTAAAGTGAGGCTGTGTGTAAAACAATCCCCTGAAAGGCAGTCTAACATGGGTCTGACAAAGTGGACAAGGTGGTAACATGAGACTGCACCTACAACAGGATTAGCTCTCTTGTGTACATAATGCAGACCTACAAGCCAATGTGAGGACACACGACAATGATAAAGTCTGGACATCGCAATAGGGTCTCACTGACAGACCGGCTGTTCTGACATGGTCTAGCTAAATGGCAGTACTCACTTTTGGAGCAGTACATCTCTTGTTGTTTGGCACTGTTCCTGTACAAACTCTTCAAACTCAGATGGCAGAAGGGGGAGGCAAGTGGAGAAAAGGTCCTCCAGTCGAACAAATCTCAAGGAGGAAAAGCTGAAATAAGATTTTATTTGACTTACATTAACTTTTGGATATTTTATTAGTTTGCATATTGAAAAAAAATAGTATACAATATAGGATAAGTACTCAAAAACCTAAAACATAAACTCGGATAAAGATTAATACAAAGTAAACAAGACTTTGTGCACAAAAGGTGGGAAGCTAAGATCTTAAAAAAGGATCTATCTCAAAAACTCAGAAGTAAACAACGAAAATGAAGGATGAACAACATGAAAGTATGACTTCCGTAGAACAGCAACTCTGAAAGTTAATTCAGAATTTCATTACCTGTCAAGCCAGACATTCTGCAGACAGACCATAATCGCATTGACAGTAAAAAGATGTTGCCTTTGCCATGTGTGTGCCTCCTTGTAACTAGTTGCCCAGGGCACTGGCGCACGGATTATTCTCCTGGGAAAGGGCTTGGGAATCTTGGATATGGACAGTCTCTGGCGCTCAGATTGGTCCATGAGAATGTAGTCCACTGGTACGGGACAAAACAGAAGACAAAATAGAAAATAGAACAGTTTGACCAAATGTAATTTGCAAAGCAAGGGAGGCTTTTCATCACTGACGAAATTAAGTTAATACTGTAAACATCAAATAGAGTGCCTAGCTTTTCAAACCGATATTGAAATATATGACACACATAATAGAATATTTTCTTTTCTTTAATAATACCACAAATTGTACAAACAGATATACAGACAGTAACAGACACAATGAAACGTTGAAATTGAGTTTTATGTTTTGTTTAGTTGGTTTCACTGTCTATAGAATCAAGCGACACTGGTGCACAGCTTAGAATGACTAAATAAAGCAATAAAGCAATGAAAGATTCACTGACACTTTATTGGTTCATACCTATGCTCTGCTTGAGGCTGAAGTAATAATCTCTTTTGACCTCTTCTGCCATATTTGCCCTCATAATCTGAAGGTGTTTACTGGTATCCTCTGTCTCTGGAGGCAGGAGGCCCATGACGTTGATCATCTGCTGGTGTGGCTGTGGTGCCAGCGCAGAGTTGGGGACACCAGAGGTGATGTAATACATATACTGCTGTGAAAGAAAAGTAAGAATTAGAAAAAGTAGATCCTAAAGATTTTAAACAGCAACTAACATGCTTGTAATGAAATGCACTGATACTTACTTTCAAATCTTTCTCATTAGGTTCCTCCTGTATGACCCTCTTGTTCTCTTGGCTGTACATGATGTCCAGCTGCTCGTTAGGACTCATGGGCCGGCTGCTGGGAGTGTGAATGTTTCTCATTCTAGGCTTCAGCCTAGGTGAGAGTGAAGCATGAGGAGATGCATCCCTGTGAAGGTATTAAATAATCTGATCAAGTGCCACAAGAAAAAAGAAACTCATAAAAGATGAACAATTGCTGAAACATGTTGCTTTACTTACCTTCTTCTCGGTGTAATTGCTTGTCTCCTTCCAGGTGGGGTGGATGCTTAAAGACTCATTAAGATAAAATATCCATTCTGAGAAGCACAGCAGTGCTCACATTTTAAATCACAAGATAAAAAAGGTAAATAATAATGTAATCTCAGACAGGCACCCTGAGCAACTCAGAACATGGTTTGAGTGGAGCATGAAAGGATACAAGGCCCTCCTGATTTTGCTAAGGAATGTCGTATGGTACGTCGTCTCTGCTGAAGTTTAACAATCTTAAGGTCCTGGGCCCGTGGACTGTAGTTATTTCCAATAGACTCACTAGGAGTACGGTGGTGGCGTTGCTCTTTAAAGGGTACTGCTACTGTCCATGAATTTGTCTGGAGGATTGGTGGGTGATGACTGTGCCTTGAGACTATCTAAAGTAAAAAAAAAAATCTGATTTTAGGATGGTGTATGGTACAATTAAGGGTAATGTTTAACTTTTATTTAACTTGTGAGCAAACTGGGATTGATTTTCTTACTTGATACAGTTCTGATGGTTCTTCATCACAAGTCATAGGCAAAGGAGGGGGAACAGAATATCCTCTTCTCTGACTCATATTAAAGATAGAGTCATCCTCCATCTGTAGTTCAGACAGAATTGTGACATTTGCAACACACATGACCATTGCCACTTTTGTTTCTATACATAGAGTTATTTTTTCTTCATAAAAGCACAGTTAAATGTCTCCTATGTGGTGGAGTGTAACTAAGTACACTATTCAAGTGCTGTATTTACTGTGAATACAATTTTGAGGTTCTTGTAGTTGGAGACAAATATTGTCCTTTAACACTCTTTAGTTTTTTTTTTTCCTGAAGGATTTTCACAGTGTGGTATTATTACTTTTACTTAAGTAAGTGATCTGAAGACTTCTTGTACCACTGCTTCTTAAAATCTTTTTTTTTTTTAGATACAGTAGCCCACTAAAGGCTACCTCATATGACAAACATGCATTTAATAATCTCTGTGTGTAAAATAAGTATTCAGCTGCATGAGGGTGAAATTACCAAGAAAATGTACCCAACAGAAAAATTAAGCTAGGTTACCGTTACCTGTTTTAGCCGTTCCATCTTATTTAGCTTTTCTGACAGTGACTGGAAGAAAAAGTACAAACAACATGAATGTGTGAACAAAAACTATAGACATTTTTATTTGACCTTATGATAAAGTAAAGAGTAAACGAACCGCTGAAAACACGGTAGTACCGCTAATTTCTACTAACGTTACCTTTTATCAGTCGTTCTGTATCGTTACGCCGGCAGAGTTTCGTTCATTGTTGCGTGGTCTTAATTTAAACGTTTTATGTTATGGTGTCCATCTGCAATAAAGGTCGCCCGCAGAGTTTGGAAGTATTAAACTGCCACCTGTCTATACAAATTGTATAGCTATTCTAAACTACTGAGAGAGTTGTTTTGCCCTGTCAGTGCTTTTACCAAGCCATCACGTTGCTGTAAACTGAAACACTGTTGATGTCATCCGGGAACGTCTCCATGGTGACTGCAACCACCTTGTTACTATCAGAAAAGCTGAACTATGTGGTGGGCGGTGACATACAGGTCTAACTGGATATACATATGTGTATAATATGGTCACAATCAAAACTACGAACAGCAATTCACTGCTATATAACTTTATGTGCTTAAAAACACAAATAAACACAATCAAACAAACCCCACTCTGGGTTGGGTTAGTGGTATGTCCTTGTTTACCTGGATGCATCATTATCCAACACAGTTGCCATCTGCCCTCTGCTGGTAGCCCTTAATGACCCCAAATACACATTTTAATGGAAGGATGTTTTATCATATTTGCATGAATTACTCAGCTTCAAATATATAAAATTTAAATAATTTTCTTTAATTTACTTCCTTACTTTATTTCTCAAGATGCGAGGAGAAGATTTTAACGTGACTCACAGATAAAACAATACCCTACAGGGTCATTCAGATATAAAGGAATCCTGTGTGAATTCCCTGATGTATTGTGTAGGGCAATTACTTGTCTTGGAGGTTCCAGCTTTTGTGATACTTGTTTACTACTGTGGTGTTGACCTATTTAGAGCCAAAATACATTGATTAATTGAACTTATCTTCAGCATTGAGGCTGATGTTATTGCTGAAATAAACAAGTTGGTTGGTATTATTTCTAACGTAAACATATTAGTTTACGAATGTTTTTTTGTTAACTCATTTTATTAGTTTCCAGTTTAGTTAATATTTAAGGTAATACCTTTGATATGGAATTGATGTGCAGCAGTCCAGTGTGAATAATGAATATACATATTGTAGAGTGTCAATCAATTGGTTTCTTTGTGCTGCATTTGTGTTTAATTCCGTAAAGATTATGATACCAAAGTTAACAGCTAATTGGTTAAAATTGAATTTTGAATAGTTTAGTTACACAGCCAACATTTGATAGGATGCTAGACTGGTCATGTGGCCTAGGCGTGGTCTGGCCAGAGTAGGTGACTGTTGTCGGGCGGAAGAAACGCAGCAGTTTTCTCTGGAGTCTGTCTGGCTAACTTATTTGTTTTAATCATTTTAGATATGGTAAGTTTAATTGACATTATTGCATGAACAACGAAATATTGGGTACATTTGTACTTGCAGTTGCCATGTTAGATTGATTGCATTCGTTTACTTTTTATTCGACACGCTATTTTACCATTGTGCGAACATTAGCGTTAGCTAGCTAAACAATTAGCGACCTTCGCCTTGAAAACCGAAAAAAGGCGGACTAGCTAGTGTTAGCTACCATTAGTCGGGAGAGACTGCGCTGAAATTAGCTAGTTACAGCGTACTCAAACGATAACGCGTCTGTTAGCGTTTACTTTTTTTCATTTGATACTTTCTTAACATTATTGCTGCACCACCGTTGACAGATCGAGGTAAGTTTGCAGAGGTCCGATTAATTTACCGCTTTACCAGTTTACCTTTAACGTAACAATGCAGACCACTATAATCATGTAACTTATTTGCCATTTTTGTTGGTGTTCTACCGCTTTCTGCTACCTTTCGGAAAAATGCTACCACACGTGTTTCCTTTTTTTTTTACAGTGAGTATTTCCGCCAGTATAGTGACATCTTTATTTTATTGTTAGTTTCCTCGTACAAACAGCGGTAAACGTAAATTATTGTGGGAATTTGGGGCGGATTTATCTAGACCACCAATTATCATAAGGTTGTTCACCCATGTGCAGAACCGCAGAGCAACACATCGAGATAAGTAGAAAATATCGAAAGAACAAAACTCAATGCTGCGTGTCGAGGTCACAGAAAAGCAGGGGAAAGCGGTCTGCTGCTCTTGACATTTGAACTATACAACTGACTATTTGAACACGAACGCAGCATGCGTGACTGGTGTAATTGCTAAAAAATAAAATGAATAAAAATTTAATTTTATCTGACGTTATAATATCCTACCCAGATTCTGTAGTTACATATCATGTGAACACGTATCATGTGGAAGCAACGCCCGATGGTAACTTCCAGTCAAAACATACAAAAGTCATTGAAGTTATGGCGCTTAGACAAATAATGAATTGACATGCGTTTTTGAGGTATTTTCTCCATGCAACTCAATAATTCAGACATTGTTTTATTGTAAGGATATCCACAAGCCCAGAAGCAGCAACCAGACCTCGCCTTCCCAGAAGATGTCGAATGGCTACATTCTGCCTGAGGGCAAGATGACTCCCAATGCCCTCTTTGTTGGTGGGATTGACATGAAGGTAAGGTAGTTTGCATTAACTGCTTGTAAAAGTGAATAGGGGACTTTCTTAGCCTGAGATGCGGGACCTTACCTCAAATTACAGCTTGATTTATTTAGATTTAGTTTTGTTTGGTATGGGTCTATGTCTTTAGTATTTATATTCACTCAAGTACAAATGTTCGTTTGAAAGTTGTATTCATCATTTCAGGACAATAGCATGGCACTATTAAATGTGTACCCATTTAAATTCAGGTAACTAATACAATCAGGTAGCCATGGCAATACAATTACATCTGCACATAAATATTTTTGTGCAAGTTCACCTTGAACAGTTAAGATTGTATTCCCTTCTTACCTCTGCTGAATAGAACAAGTTGAAAACACTTTACAACTACTTGAGCTGCAAATTGTGAACAAGTGCACTGATTTTCACGGAGCATAATAAACAATGGAGAAAATGGTAAAGTATAACAACTGAAATCCAGTTTTTCACTGTGGAGTTCATTTTAACCTTCAGGTTGATGAAAATGAGATGCGAGACTTCTTTGCGAGATATGGGGATATTAAGGAAGTGAAAATTATCACATACCGTGGAGGGATCTGCAAGGGGTGAGTTCAAATGTTTATAAAAAGAAAAGGTTTTTAGTGGAAAGTGGCATATTTATGATTTTTTTAAAGAAACAATGTAAATGAAAAGTCATGTATTTGTGTGTTATCGTGCTGTGTTAAAATGACCTTCAGTAGGAAATGAATTGAATATTAATTTCCATCAAATAGTGTTTTTTCTCAATTAACTTGTGTGTAAGTGTGGAGAGGTTTTCATATCTGTTTTATCAGTATTTATTAAATTATTTAATTCTTTGGTTTGGGCTCTAATTTCATTCGTTCCATATTTTACATTTGTCATTGGTGTCAAGTCAGTGTGTTTTAGTCTGAGCTGCTTTGTGCATTCCAGGTACGGGTTTGTGTACTTTAATGAAGATGTCAACATTCAGTCAATCATTGAGGTGAGTGAATGTATAGATCAAGAACTTTTATTCCATATTCCAATCTTCAACTAAAAGTAATATTTCCTACATCTATATGTGTGTGTGTTTTTTTCTTTTTTTTTCTTTTATTTATAAATATAGCAACAGATCAGTTTTAAGGGTCGGAAACTCAAGCTTGGCCCTGCCATCATGAAAGAGAGGATCTCTCGTATGTATTCTGAAACACTCGAGAACTACATTTAATGTTTGATTGGAGCAAAATACAAGATTATGCCACAAAACCTGTATTTCATGAATTTTACTCATCATCTAGGGTCCATGCCTTCCCGTCTGGTTGGCCCTGCTCACTGGATAAGCCCCACTCAGTACTTCTACTGCACCTGCTGCTCACCAATGACAGGGAGTATGGCCCAGCCTTCACCCATCGTCAGCGGGGGCAGCCCCTACAATCAGGTAACACAGACACGCATCGTAAGCTGTCAAGAATCTTGTTTCAGGAAGAAGGCAGATTTCATTATAAAAACTAAAGTAAAGGTGTCAAACCAAATTTGACAACACACTGCTAAATTTACATTTATACATTGGCAATAACACTGTAGAATAAAATGAACCTTATTCTCTCTAAGGGGGAGGCGGCTCATTATCTCAGCCAAGAATAGAAGTGCAAGGTGGAAAGCGATCTATCAATTTACTTTTCAATTTACCAGAGAGGGTTTAAATAAAAGTTGGCTATGGCATGATTAATGTCATTGCTAAGAATATCCAAGTTATTTAATTATTCAGACAATACTTACTGACAAAACATTAGCAGTTAGAGGGCAATTCTTGCAAGGGCACTAACATGACAAAAGTTGCTGTAGCCTTTGAGAAACTCATATATATTAAAACATCTGCAGGCCATTGTATGCAATGTAAACATACTGTACAGTCTGGCTTAAAGTGTTCCTTTTTGGCTCCCTTTGCAGCCATACTCTTATTCCAACTTTGGAGGAGTCATGATTCCACAGATGCCCATGAACTACGCGCAGAACCCCTACGCCTACCAGGTACACACACACACACACACACACACACACACACACACACACACTAATTAGTCAGCAGCATCCCATTCAAGGTCTCTGAGGCCCTGCACATATGCTCCTGCATATGAAGATGAAGGGTTCAGTCTAGCTTAGGTCCCCTTGTCCCTGCCAACCCCACACTCCACTCCTCCCCACCTCTTCCAAAAGGAAGTCTGGGTTTGTCTGCTGCCCTCTGTTTCACCGCTGACCCCTCTTCCCCCACACACAGTACACTCCAGCTCACTGGATGGCGGACCAGAGGACACGACCTGTCAATCAGGTGACTCTACATTAAGTGGGAATAGGAGTAGATGTCAGTTTCAGTACGTTTTAAGGCAAGTAAAGCCCAAACGATTTTATCACACACATGTCGGTATCAATGAGAATGAAACTGTGGAAAACTTTGCTTGGGGTTATTAACAAATTGTATTTATTGTGTTTTATTTTAATGTTCTATTTAACATCCAAAAGCAACCAAATTGCTCCCCATTGAGAACCTTGTGAGGAAGGTGGGAGGAAGATCTTAATGAAAACCTTCTTAATCCACTGGACTGAGCTGAATGTTTTATTTATTGGTTTGTTTTTTGTTTTGTTTTTTTGGTTGTGTTTGGGACAACAAATTGTTCACAGACTGCAGTGTTCATGCAGGCCACTAGATGGTGTCGTCTTGTCAGTGTTCCTGTCCTGAAGAATGGACTGTGTGCATTGAAAATGATTTCCTATAATAATCAAAGTCTGGAGTTGATTGTGTGTGCTTGACAATGTATTGCACTTGCAGTGTTTTTTGAGAGCTTAATTTATGGCAGCTGTTTGTGTCTTTGAAGAACCTCTGTGATATTATCCTCACAAAGCTGCTTGTGTTATGTTAATGTCTATTTCCAGAACTTTGTGGACTGTGGAGTCCAGACTATGATGACTGTGCTGTAGTGCACAGCAACTGAGCCCCCACCAGGTAAAAACACTACTTCAGATAAAGTGCTTTCAGAACAGGCCATGGAGGCCCATGTGTCTGTAGGCTTTAACACTTTTTCTTAAGGAGGAGGAGGTTCAGTGCAAACACTTGATTGTGTAAGGTTTGGTTGAAAGAAAAACATTCAAATCGTTAGGCCCTGGTTTCCTCGGGCCCAGTTTAGCCACTTTACAATCAATTTGCTTCTCTTTTTATCTACAGTGCTCTGCAGTCATGCCCAGCATTAGTCAATTAATTCCTTGTCCTCAATGTCCTTTCTTCTCATTCTTTAGTACAGTTACACAAATGTGGATAATAGTTTTTATCTGACCAGAACAGCTTTTAAATAGCCAACTCCTGATTGGGTGTGTAATTGAGGGAGGGATCTGTTTCCAGCTTGTGATGTGGTTTTCTGTCCTCTGCTCCCATAGATGCATGCTACAGTGGCTACAGTGAGTTAAAATGCAGACGGGATGACATCTTGATGTTCCGGACGGCTGGAAGCAACCCAACGCCTCACCCTGTTTTCCTGAACGCCCTCCTCTCTCCTCCCTCCCCTCAATTTTTGAGACCCATTTTAACATCAGACTGCAGAAGCTCTCCACTTTAACTGTACCAGTTTGATCACAATCACTTTGACCATGACTGGTAGGGACTGCTGTCCTGTGGTCAATCAGCTTTTAATCCACATGGATCACAGTGAGTGTTGCACAGAGGAAGAGCAAATCACCTTCACCGTACCAGCTATTACATGGGTTCACATTCCTTCTTTTTTTCTTTTTTTTTTTTCCGTTAAACCCCAAAAGAAAGACTTTTAAGCTCACTTTTTGTGCCTATTTATATTTTATGTTTTTTTATTTATTTTTTGGGGAATTATTTTAAGTGTTTGTTTGGTTGTGTTTTTTTTTTACTCTTTGCCATGGCTCTCTGTATGTAAAAAGTAAGTTTTATATATATATATATCTATCTATATTGTAACAGTGTCTTGACAGCAATCTGGTTGTTTCAACATCAGGAGCAGAATGCTACTTTCACTTCAGTTCAGGCTTAATGCTCCTCTGATTAAGAAATTTAATTCACTGGTCTACTACAGTATAAGGGCACTTGCTCATTCCATTAATTTCAAGCACTGACATTTATTTTGTGCTCTGTTCTGTTCAATTGGGCGTCGAATGCACCATTAAATGAACAGCAATTTTGTCACATTATAGCGCCTCATCAGTATCACTGAATTTATTTGTTGGTCAAACGCCAGACTTTTCAAATTGAGTTCCAAAGAGCATTGTTGCTCTCTAAACCGTCCCATTCTTTTACTGGTGTTTCAAAACGGTTCCAGGGGTTTACACTCAAGGACAATCACGGCATCAATTTGTTTCCCCATATCACACCTGAATCAGCTTTTATTTGCATACAAAAGTGGAAAGCAGTTTTAATCCACTTTGAAAATGAAGGACATGATTTAAAGAAAGGTGCTCTTTGTTTCTTTTGTGTTCACTGCACATGGTTTACTTGATACTGCTCCCAGGTGATTTTGTACAAATATTTCTAATATTGTTTGACAAAACAGGGATTCTTTTAAAGACTTGGTAGTAAGTGCACTTCATTTGTTTTCAGACGTTATACACTAAGAGATGCACATTTTTGTATTGGTGTACATCACAGATTTTCTTTCTCTTGACCCGGTTCTGTGTTGTTTTATAAGGGCATTAAAGTCAGGGTCCTGTGTGCAGACATCTGATTGTATTGAGATTTGTTTCGTTTTTTTTCAGAGAGCCTCGGCACTGCACTGTTAGGTTTGGTTTACTGTTAGAGTTCCTGTTTGGATTTGTGAAAAAATAAAAGTTGAAATATGTTATCATTTAAGCATTTTTGCTTCATGCTAAACACAGCTTGTGCATTTTTAGGGGGATATTTGAAAACTTGCTGCTTGGTGATGTTTGAGCGTGGAGCTTCCAGGCTGCACCTCTGCCGCTTCCTGCCTCCATAAGCCTGTCAGCGGCTGCTGCTCTTCAGTCAGGGTTGGATTCCCTGTCTTCCCTGGCAACAAGCCCATCATCTCTTGGTCACAGAGCGTTTTGTTTTTGTCACAGTCTAATGGTGTGACTGGGCTCCCCAGGGTGCCCTGTCCAGCCTGTGACCACCCATCAGCCCCACCCACCTACACCCCAGTCAGACGTTTCTGAATTATGGATAAGTCTGGATAGCTTCTTATGAAATATGAATTTTCCAAAGGAGACCCTTGAAAAACACAAACACCTTCAACCTTAATAACTTTAATGGAAGACCTACTTCCATGTGTGCCTACACTCTGAACCAAAAACTATTGGGCCAGCTTATATCTATGGTACTTTTATATATTTATCACTTTTGTTATAAAATAAAATTTAAAAAGTAATCCCCCGTCACTGGGGTACTTTTATTAATCTAACAATAGGATTCATATTGTTTAACCAAATGCTTATCCAACCTGGAGAGAAGCGAGTGAGAGACAACAGGGAGGAGAAAGGATGTGTGTAAAGCGTCCTCTCCTTCCCTCTCCTCCTCACACGCGCTGGTGACAGAGAGGTAGGACGGAGTGTTTATCATGAACCGCCAGTGAGCTTCAGCAGCAGTCAGTTGCGGCTTGTAAATGGAGGATTCATGTTTCGTTCCCATTGGATCGCAGCATCTGACCTGACGTGTGTCTCATTCCAGCAGCCGTGACGGGGGACAGACAGTAAAGACATTAAAGAGGGGAGGAACGCACATCGGCAGGCTCAAGTGTGTGAGGAAGCTTTCAGTCCGGCATACACTTCTTACTGACTGGGAACGACTTGACTGGTGAGTATAACTCTTTGCTGTTTAGTAGGAATTTCCATAATTTACTTGGGAGTGTTATTGACCATTGTGATTATTGGAAATATGAGTGACCAGAACTTCATTTAATTTTTTCTAAATACAATTTTTGTTGCTTATTGTGTCGTGTAGGTTTTTTTTCACATTGTGTAACATTAGATTTCCCAACCCCCAAAAAATCTAAATTTAATTAAACTTTACAAAGTGTTTACGACATGCAGAAGCGGAAATGCCCTGCTAAATAATAAAGTTCAGGAGTCATGGAGAAGTCATCGGAAACCCTTTCAAAATAAAACGCCTTGTGACAGAGAGAAATCTTCTCGCTCCAGCCAGTCACTTGATTTGTGTGATTTTGTGTGCCATTTGTTATCCGTAGCTGAACGAAATGAATAAGCCCTCTGCTCACTGTCACAGGTTGAAGTGAACTCAAGATATGCGTGACGGAGTAAATGTGTCGAGCGCAGATGGAGGAGGAGGAGGGAGAGGAGTAGGGGGGATGGCGCGTGTGTGTAAGTGTGTGCGCGCGCGTGTGTCAGAACGTGAAAGATTTGGTGCGTAAGCGACCTGTCATGTATCATTTCCCGTTCACTAAACTACCGGCGTTAACGGGCAGCACCGGCTTAGCCACGTGTTGTGAGAGTCGGTGAGCGTGCGTGCGTGCGTGTGTACGTGCAGAGGTTGAGGTTGAACGCACCAAGGAGGGAAAACCAGAAACATGTAATTTCAAGCAAGGCTGCACCCACAAAATGCAAGGGGCATCAATTAGTTACATGGCTATGTATGGGTGCTCAGCATATAGCTTGGAAATCTATATGGAGGCACTTGAAAAGGCGTTTATTAGAGGAGAGTGACACCCAGTTTATTATGAAGGCAATATTCTACTGTTCCTCAGGTATTCCTACTCCGCAGACTCAAATGTTAAATGATTCAAGTAGCTTCAAGGGACAGTTTTTTCCCAAGGTCAATAAACCTTATTTTTCCTGCTATTTATCAGTCCAGATTTTTTCTGGGTGTCAGTCGTGTGTCATCTCTTTAATTTATTGGGACTAGATGGCACTTGGCTTGTTGTGCTGTAAGCTTCAACACAATACATGAAAAGTAGTTTTACATAGGAACTATTTTCTTTCTGGTATGATTCCTACAAATAAATTGTCTGGATTTTTGATTTTTGATTTCGGGAAGAGCTGTCCCTATAACAGCCTACCCCAGGGTTTAGTAAATTAATGCCCTAGACCAAACACTCTTCCTTTGTTTTTGATTTTTGATTTCGGGAAGAGCTGTCCCTATAACAGCCTACCCCAGGGTTTAGTAAATTAATGCCCTAGACCAAACACTCTTCCTTTGTTAATAAACTGTCTTAACAAACATCATCACCAAGAGCAAAATAGGCTTTGCAAAGAGCTGTGCGACGGACCAATACATCAATGTCATAATTTGTTTTTATCCTTCCCATGCAGCCTCATTAAAACACCGTTTGAGGTGACTACTTTGTTGCTTGTGGGAGTCACACCTCCCTCCAGGCAACTTGACATGCTCCCAGTCTGCTCTGTCTGTCTTCCTCGCTCTTTCTGTCTGTCTCTGTTGCCTCCCCTCCTCCTTTCTTTCTCCTCCTTCTGTTTACCCCTTTCCCCCCCCATCATCAGCACACCCCATCGTTGGATAGAAACTGTGTCGCGCTCCAACCCAGTGGGAGGAAAGCCCACACCCCAGGAATCAGTCTGTCACCTCTAATTTAGAAATTCAGTGAAACACATCCAGTGTATCACAATAATAATGTATTAATAATAATAATACAACCGTTTTATTGACATACCTACGTGTTTTTGCTGTCAAACAATCACAACACTATAAAAAGTGACTTAATTCAGAGACAAACTGCTTATAAATTTCCTTGCATAGACAGAGCACTCACAAAAAGTAGGAATTATGGCTTCTAAGCAGGCCCATAAAGTCTCATAATAAAGGGGACTGGAAGCCAGTAATGACAGTTTTATTTGCTGATGCTGGCTATAAATCAGTTTAGTGCATAAGGGGAAAAAGAAAACGAACATCCAGCGAGTGCTATGTATAATTTTCAACAAAAACAAAGCGACCACTCTTCCCAGGTGGCCTGCAGTAGATGTAGTGAGCAATGATGTGATGGTTTTTGATAACAGCCACTTTAAGACACTGGAATTGTAAAACGTCTTCTTATTTGAAAGAAAAGACCATCTGTTTTCTGTAGGGTTCTTTAAGTGTTTTACCTACATGTCAGTTGCCACGCCTTTAGTTCGGAAAAGCAGGCTGGGGTATGAGCTTAAGGTCCTATCTAAAGGAAGACTCAATGTCACTTAAGGTATATGCTTTATTTAGAATATTTACACTGGTTTTTAGTGATTTAAAGGATAAAGGACAAAGTCACTCAATTACTTATCAAGGCAATTGTAGACCAGCAATTCCCATATTCAGTAAGTAAATCATAGTTTTTGTCAATGCAGTCTGGTGGCTTCAATGACAGCACAGAACGACTTCATTTCCTGCCACCTAAACTTAACCAGGGAAGGTCTGATAGCAAGGTTAAGCAGTGAAAAGATTCATTTTCATAAAGCATTAAACCTTAACAGAAAAATTTAAATTGGGGCTGTTTTCCACCCCTATCTACTGTAAGTAGCACTCTGACCATGGACAAGTTCTGGTTTAAAACCTTTTTCAAAAAATCAAAAGCTGGCTCCTGCAACAATTTAGTTTTGTCGTTTTGAAAAACAAATGTTTATTCACCTGACCACCAAACATGTAGCATTTCCCTGAATGCCACACTGCTTCTTGCCTTGGCCCCTATTGTTAATGCTAATGCAGATTTATTAAGAACATAGTTCACAGGAGGTGGTGGATTGGGGACATGTGTGAAAGAGCAGAGTGGCGTTTTCTCCGCTAAGCCCGTAATTATTGAGATCCTTCAAAGTGCATTACCACACTCATACCGTGACCACTGAAAATAGAGATTGGCTGCCAGGTAAAGATATTAAACTGGGATGAGAGCTAGTCCGTTAAATCATCTGGTATATTGGCCGTTCATTGACTTATCAGTATTTGTGTATACAACAGCTGGTAAATAAAAAAAAGCAGAACAGAAACATCAAAGATCTGTTTGAGGTAATTTAGCAACCGTGTCATTATTGCTCACTTATTTCTCATCATAACAGCTGCTGCTACCTGTAGCTAAGCAGCACAGCAGGGGGTTGTGATTAGTGGGTTTGAATATATATTTATTATTGATTCATAGTTGTAAAAAAGACAGTGTACCATCCTCAGAAGTTCACATGTGAAGTGTAACTATAGGCTAGCCTCCCTGATGGTTCTATCTATATTTCCTGTTAATTTCCCAAGCCTGTGCACATGTGCGTCTCGCCCTCTGCAGTGGATGAATGCTGCCTCTTGGAAAGCAGACATCCCCCCCTGAGTGGCGCGGGCGGTAGCAGAGCAGTGGCATAGCGCAGACGGATTATGCTCTCGCGCAAATCCGCTGTCATTTCAAAACTCTCAGTTACAAGAGATTCTCTAATGAGAAGCCCTCTGCTGCTCGCTGCCTATCTTCCTCTTCACTCCATTCTCTCGTTTTCACTTCTTTTATCCGTCTCTCTCTCCCGTCTCTCCCCGTTAAATGGATGTTTTTTGCTGTCAAGGCCTTTTTCTGTCTGTGCGAGAGATTCTGTTTGAAGTCAACATGTAGAGAAAAAAGGCCTCGTATGTTGCAAAAAGGCCTCGAGTGTTGAAGGCACTGGAGTCTCTCCAGCACTACAACCACCTTGGTTTTCTATTCCACGTTGTGTCCAATTACAGGGATGTGTTTCAAAAACCAGGCAGACAGAGTTCATGTGTTAAAGCGGGGCCTTTTGTTTTGAAACCGAACCGCCAGCGCACAATGAAAGGGATGATGAGATGTTGGATCAAACAGTAGAGCTGTAGGCTAGTCAAGACCAAGACAAGAACCAATCAGGTTTTATTTGAGAGCAATAAACCAACTGCCACCAGCAAAATAGTAAGCGAGTTATTCCAAATTGTTATGATTTTTTTTAGCACTGCGTAATGCATTATGCATAAAGACATTTCTGAAAATTGAGATAATTTGCATTGGGGTGTGGTGGAAATTGTATTAAAATGCTCAAACTAAGGCAAAGGAAGAGGAAGTAGAACTAAGTAAAAAGACTCACTGATGCAAATGGTTCTCCTGCTGAAACGTCTGTCTTTCCCTATATGCTGCTCTTCACATCCTCATCATCATTATCATATTTAGGCCACATTTTTCTCCTCCATCGTATGCGCCACCCTTGACCCCTTTTCCCTAACCAGCCAGAGATTAAGCCTGCTAAACATCATCACATTAACCTGCCCCTTGTCCCCGTTGCAGACAGAGCGTATTAAAGCACGGCCCTGGAGGGAAAATGTTTGGGAGTGGATCTACATGCTCTAACTTAGTCATAACCCAGGGCCTACTTGACTGGCTGGCTCTCAGTCTGGAGACTTTGTAATAGTTTTATGGGACTTAAGAGGCTCAGCAGGGGGGCACTTGGGCTGGGAAAACCCAATGAGCCACCAGACAGACGGACTGGTTGGAGAAAGTGGAGGATGGAGAGAGATGGAGGGCTGGGAGGAGGGACATAATGGTACATTAAAATGGAATGATCAAGGAAGGTAGAAATAATGTGAAGGAATAGCTCGGTAAAGTGGGGGTCCTGTGAGGTACTCATCCATAGTAAGTGTTTTTTATAAAAAGCAAACGAAGTGGCTTATTTTTGTTGGCCAACACGGAAGCATTGCGATGGGGTCCACTGGGAATTCACCTGTAAGATATTTGCATTGGTTTTAGGATCATTGCAGAAAATAAGCTCTGTGGCAAACATCTCTCTGATGCTTATAAAGCCCTCTTTTATGATGTTTGAAGCATTGATGCAGCTGATGAAGGTAAAAAAGTTAACATAACATGCTATAGCAAACTTCGGTGTCACAATCTTTATGCTTAAGATGATCTCCAATAAGCAAACTAGCGTTTTCATCCAGCTAGTGAAACCATAGCCCTGTAGTGTTTATTACTACAGCACAGAAAAACACAATTAGAGATAATTTGCATTTGAGATAATTTGCATTTGGGTTTGGTAGAAATTGTATAAAATTATCGAACTAAGGCAAAGGGTGAGGAAATAGAACCAAGGAAAAAGACTCACTGATGCAAATGATTCTCCACAGAAACGTCTGTCTTTCTCTATATGCTCCCCTTCACATCCCCTTTGTCAAAAAGGATCTCATATTGAGATCATATTTTCCCCTTTCATCATATGCACCACCTTTGACCCCTTTTTCCCTAACCAGCCAGAGATTAAGCCTGCTTAACATCATCACATTAACCTGGCCCTTGTCCCCACTGCCAACAGGGCATATTAAAGCACAGCTCAGGATAGACCCCAGGGTGCTAAAATTCTAACATACTACCAGATTTAATGAGTATATATATATATATATATATATAAGTGAATTTATGGAATTAAATAATATGTCAGGATAAGTGATAATGGAACAGGGATTGTT
>JAOWBC010000539.1:11649985-11670619 GCA_028566105.1 Hypoplectrus providencianus | reverse complement strand
GTGTGTGTGTGTGTGTGTGTGTGTGTGTGTGTGTGTGTGTGTATGTGTGTGTGTGTGTGTGTGTGTGTGTGTGTGTTCAGTTTTGAAATTCTATACTTCTATTTCTCCCACACTATCCCACCCACTCTCAATCTGTCTCCGGACATACTCATCAGATAAAACCGTGTAATTGCGGGTGCGTCGGATGGTAATAGAGAGACTGTTAATATTTGTGATGCGTGTATGGATGAGTGAAGTGTCAAAAGTAGTGGGTAATGGGGGAAGATGCTTCTCATTATTGTTTGGTGGTAGTTTGCAATCAGATTTCTCTCCCGTCGAGCCTGTCTAAAACTGTCAGCCCAAATATCAGCTGACAATTAACTAACAGAGCTCCATGGGAGGGAGCGGCACACGAACACACGCATTGTCACACGCGTACACACACGGATGCGTGGAGATAATGAGGTCCTTTTGTCATTTGAATATTTGATCTTTGCAGATGATTAGGTAGGTTGTTATTTTGCAGGATATCTACTCCACATATGCCAGCCTTTGTTTGTGTGTAAATGAGGCTTTGTTTGTCTGACTATAGTAGAAGAGACTGTGCAAATTTATTTGTGGAGCTGTGAATGACGTCCTTTTATATTCACGCGTCACTCTAATTTATTCTAATAGAGTTTATTATGTTTGTGTGTGCGTGGAACACCTACAGATCCAGGATGTAGCGGAGCAAGGGGTGATGTTTGTGGGCTTTCTCCAGCAGCCGGGTGGAGGACCCTCGTACTTGGGACACTGGGACCCGGAAGAACTGTCATCCTTGCATTCAAGCCCTTCACCCATACATCGACACCCTTTCAGCGCCAACACCAGCCCAACAGATCCCACAGAGCCACATCAGAACGACATCGAGCCGGACTATCACCACTATGAAGATTTGGATCAGGAAGAACATGAGACGCGGGACCACACGCCAAGAGAACCGGACTTCATTCCTCTGAAACCCATCCACAGCCCAGATCCTCATCCGGACGAGTCTAAAGAGCACACACAGACTTTACAGATCAGCCTCAAAGAGTCACTAGAATGCACAAACCAACTTCAACCAAGTGCAGACACAGTTCAGTGGTGTTCAGGTGCCACAGGGAACAAACCGTGTCTCGGGTGCCCAGAAGCTGCAGGTATAATGAGACATCAGAGAGAAAGACAAAGTTCAAGCTCCAGCAGTTGGCCCAGCTCTCCAGAACTGGATGGAAACCACGACAGAGAGTCCAGGTCTGCCTGCACAGACGGGCAGAGCAGAGTGACGACACACAACAACAACCATATCCGGCTCAAGAGTGCTGAGAAAGATAAGGAATCGACTCCACCACCAGTGCAGGGTAGTGAGTACCCAGTTACCTGTTTGCATAATGGAGATTTGCCCACCGACGCCAGTTCACAGCTGTATTTCCTGTTCTGTTTGTGTGCCTGTAGGGATGCAGCTCTTTGCCTTGTACAACCACACAGAGGAGATCAACACTTCTCTGAGGTTTTACTCACTCAGGGTGCCACTGCAAGTGCAAAAAGAAGCAGGGATGATCACAGACGTCGACACACACTGGCTCGACCACATGACTCAGCATTTCACCAGCGGTGCACACCTCATTGACGGGTTTTTCCATCTTGGAGAAGATAATGGTATGTTTCATGGACTCTGCTATGAATTACTGCTGGTTATGTAAATTTGGAAGCACTGCTGACCTAAAGTAGTGTTTCCTAAACTTCTTCTCTGAAGACTTACTGTTGAAGACTTAATCTTCAGTGCACTTTTCATTGTTTACATTCTGACTAGCAACTTGAGATGCCAAATGTTAGAGTTGAGCAACAACATCTACAACTAGAGTGTTTCACAAGTAGCCACTTTAGCTAAGCTAATAAAGTATCTTAAAAGCTAAATCATGGACACGTGGTAGCTTTTTTGACTTAAGTGATATGTTATTGAAATGGACCTTCAGTCATCCCAAACCTCAAATGTGTTTAGTCAATACTACTTAGACTACAAATGGAAAGCAGAACACATCTTATACCGAAATAAGATCCAGTTGCCTACAGTAGAATATGTTTATAGAGTAAAGTCCACAGTTAGCTGTGGTCAGTTGTTAACTTTAAAATATGAATAACTGCAGCTTTAAAGTCACTGTTTTAACTTACCTTCTTACCTTTCACTGCTTCACTAGTTCCTGACAAGAGGAAGAAGCAGCTTAGTGTGTGGATCTCAGCGCCGCTGCTGGGTAATGGATGATATGCATGGAGCGATGTGCCACAAGTCCACGGCTTATAGCATAAGTCACTGTTCAGTCACCCGTGGAATAAGTAGGCTTAAGCCAAAGGGAACAGGCGGATCAATAGTGAGAGATTGGAGAGTGGAGATGAGCTTGTAACTCCTGTCTGACACACATACACCCTCCTCTGTTTATCTGACTCTAATTTGTCCTGTCTGCAGACAATGGGATTTCATGTGTGGACAGCGTGTTCATCTTCCAGAGCTCTGCAGAGGAGACCACAAACACATCCTACGATGCCATCGTGGTTGAGCAGTGGACCGTTGTTGATGTCAGTCTTTTGAGTTTTTAATACTTTGGAGAAGATGTGCACTTTAAAAAATCCTTTGTGACTGAAGCTTTAAGCTTTTTTCTGTCAAACATTACATAAGAGCAGGGATGAAGGAAAGTAGTGTGTGTGCTTGGGGCTGAGCTTAAGTTTTCCTACCTGCATGAGTACTGGAATATATATATATTTATTTTCCCTTTGTCTGTTGCACTATATTTGTCTTTCTCTCCTGTGCAGGGAGTTGTGGTGAAGACAGATTACATCCCCTTGCTCCAGTCTCTGGCTCCGTATGGATGGAGGCTGATGTGTGTGTTACCCACACCAATTGTTAAGACCAACAGGTACACAATTACACCCTACGCTACCTCTGTCAAACCATGAACTCACCTGTCCTCTGCTTTTTCTTTATATTCCATTGCTTTGAGTGACTAATTACTGCTTTGTTGATTTAAGAGCCATTGTTCTTTTGTCTAAATCTGCCATTCTTCCTGGGATTAGGACTGACAATGTAGCATAGATACGCAGGACAGATGGTTCGAGATCTGACAAATCACTATCATATCCTCATCTCAACATGAAACCGCTTTTGAAATTTCCCTGAGCTGCGAACGAAAACACAGTCGCTGATGTGCTGTTGTCTTGTAACTTGTCACAGAATTTGGATTTCAAAACATGTGTCAATGTGCAAGCTCTTCAGATTATAACATAACAGGTAACCGGAGTAAAAGTGCTGCTCTTTTTCTTTCTGCAGTGACGGGAGTTTGTCGACCAAGCAAATTCTCTTCCTTCAGAGACCTGTTTTGCAGCGCAAGAGAAAAGACTTCAAGGTTTGTTTCCCCCTTTGTCTTCCATCCTCGCCGCATATCTGTCACTTGTGTCTGTTGTGCCTTTAGGATACATTGCTTTATGTCACACAAGGTGCCATTAAAAAATCGCGTTGCTAAATATGGGATGTACAGCAAATATAAAACCGCTCATAAAAAGTCTAATAATAGGCAAAGAGCCGACCTCAAACTGTACAGGAAAGAGGCATCAGTGAAAGAGGCTTTGTTGTGGTTTGGCAGGTGTCTGGAGAGATGGAAAGAAGAAGATAAGGCACAAAGCGCAAAACTGTCTCAAACACATCTATTTACTTTCAGATGCTGAACCTCAGGGGTCGCAGCAAGGCAAAGAAAAAATCTAGCGGAGAAACGGAAGAGGAGAGGGAGAACATGTCCCCTCTGATGGAGACAGAGATGGACAGGCTGAGAAGAAACACCGAAGAAGAGGAGGATGAAGAGGCAGAGGGGAGGAAGAGCAGGGACAGCGGAAGGAGCGAGGGAGGCGGACCCGAGGGGGGAGAGGAGGCCCGGCATCAAAGGGGCTTCTCGTTCCTATCGGGGAGCAGGGCTTCTGTCGAGGAACAGGAAGAGGAAACCGACATCGACGAGATCCCTCTGTCGGAGCAGGAGAAGTCGGTGAGATGGACAGATGTGTGTCAGAGAGACGCCGGAGCGGTCAAGGAGGAGGTGAAGGCGGAAGAGCGGATCAAACAGCAGCTGTTTTCCGGCGTCTGTTGACACATTGGGCACAAAGCAGGTGAGCTGAGGCCTGCTTAGTCTGTCAAAAATGCCTTTAAAATCAAGTTGATCTGGATTTTTTAGCTCATACTGTTACTAGTCACCGTGTACGGTTACCATAGTCTCAGTCTGCTCCGGTTAGGGCGTAAACACTGTTGCAGGTCTTTGAGGTTGTAGCTCCCATATATGGGAAAGTGTTGTGCGGTTCTCTGCTGTGGGTCAGTGTTGCTATTTGATGTATCCTTATATGAGATAAAACTGTGCAAGGCCAATAGAGTGCAACCTACAGCAAGTCTCCAGTTCAAGCCTTAAGTGTTATTTTCTTGCCCATTGTTGTATTTTACTACTTTCTTGTATTAGGACTGTTAAAAGGGAATACTGAATCCAATGAGCTCACTGTATTTTTATATGTAAAGTATATACTTTAAAATAGAAACATTGAGGGGAAAAGTTGACCTAGTACGTTGTTGAGTGCATTCGAGCCTGACCCATACATTTTGCCAATTTTTAATTAATTCTAAAATGTTTCACTCAATCGTGTATCTGGGTCACAACTACATTCAGGGCTAAATTTCGTTTTGGCTGGTTGATTGGTTGCACTATATCTTTACTTACTATACATTTGTTTACTTCTATACGGTTGTTTAGGCCAGGCTCTGCACCACATTGGGATATTAGATGGTATGCTTTAACAGGCCTAAATGTTAAAAGGTTCAGTTCATGTAAATTACAAAAAAGTATTGTTACTTAGCCCCAGTGGACTCTAGTTCTGTTTTTCTTTGGCCAGGCTATGAGATATCCTTCTTTCTTAACCTCAGTACAACGGAGTTTTATCTGTGGTGCTCATTACATAGTTAAAATTCAATTTTAGAGATTGATATCTCAAATCAAAAGGGTCTACTAGTTAGATACATGAGACAAGAAAAAGAGCCTTTTGTAATTTGGGAGAACTGTCCTTTAAAAGAGTCCTTCTTTGAAATTTCCCTGTGAATTAGAAATCAGCTATTTATTACTTATTTCCTGGACCAACTGTGTCGTGTCTAAGTAGTGTGAGATGTGTCTTTATATAAAACCAGAGGTCAATAAAGTGTAAAAAAAAACAGATTGACTCAATTTCCTTTTATTTCCTTGAAATTTCACGTTACCAGCATAAACTGTTTTCCTCATATGAGGAAGAAACGCAAAAACAACTCGAAAATGAGTCTCAACAGCGTAACCCCCACTGGGATTCGACAACAAGAAGCTCGCAACCATCTCCGAGGGATGTTCAGTGATCCAAGCCAATCAGAGACCACCTGGAGGTTCCATTACAGTGCACCATGGGATACTCACTCCACCCAAGGACGGGAATCGTTTATGGGTATGTGGATGTGTGTAATTGTGTTAAAGTGTATGTGAGATAGGCACTGTGTATGCATGGAACGGTGTGTGAGTGAGGCAGGGACTCTGGCCAATATGTGGGAGACTGTAAGGTTGTTGACTAAAAATACACTTGGTGTGAAGTTTGCATGCGAGTAAAATGTGACAAGCACTCTCCAATGTAAATCAGTCACACTCATCAGGAGAACAACTCTAAAATCGTCAGTTCTGTAAATAAATAGCTCTAAGTTGTATATACACATAGTATAACACTTCCAGAAACACGTGATTCAGTTAATAGAGGTATATTGATGAAAATATTCAAACACTAATGTACAGTGTAAAATAACAGTACAGATTGTGATCGTTTGCACTGACCTATATCCATGATAATTTACAACAATAGTTTGACATTTTGGGAGAGTTGGATAAGATCATTACAACTCTCAAATCTGTCAATTACATATGGCCGTAAAGTCAGCAGCTAGTTAGCATAGCATGGATAAAGACTGGGCATAGGAGGAAACAGCTAGCTAGACCTGTTCATTCTCTCAATTCATTTTCCTTGGCTGGAGCCAGTCCCAGCTGACATTGGGCAAAGGTGGGTGCACCCAGGACAGGTCACCAGTCTGTTGCAGGGCGGACTAATAGAGACAGAGAACAACTGATGCTCTCAATCACTCCTACGGTCTTCTATTAAACTAAGCTGCATGTTTTTGTCTCTTGCCTTTGTGAGGCGAGAGTGATAACCTCTTCACCATCGTGTGGCCATAGCTCTGTTCAATTTTTTATATATATATATATTTTTTTTTTTTTTTTTTTTTTAATACAAAAATTTTCATAAAGCTTGCCTTAGGAAGTTACATCCCCTTTGTTTAAACTGGACAAAAACAATAAGCTATAGTTTCACAGTGGAGTTATGTGCCAACAGACAGAGCTTCAGAGGTGCTGTTTGATGGATTTTTCAGTCTTTATGCTAAGCTAATTAGCTTAGGGATGCCAATTCGGATATTTAATTTTGACAAATAACCGACCTTTGTAAACTGATCATTGTACTTAGAATATCTAAGTCCCAGGTCTCCCCTGTGGGAGAGTTAAAGCTTGGACAGCTACTGACCTGTTATGCATTTAAGTCTCTCTCAATTTAAAGGCACTTTTTAGGAATATAACTACCAACTGCTCTACCTGGAAAGATTAATTGGTCAAAATTTGTAATAACAGTTAATTATTAACATCCCTTTGACTGACTGCAGTATCATAAATCGGACAGGCATTGATCTACTAATGCAACACGATGCATTTCTGAAAATGTCAAATTAATACCACAACATATGCTTGCATAGGAAAATGCTTTGAAATGAACAATGACAAGGATTTGTCTGTTGCAACATTAAAAGTTCGCCCAAATTTCAAAATATCTAATTAGCCAGAGGGTTTACCTTCTTCAGTCGAGTTAGCTAATCAGCATGGTATTTGTGTCTAGACCGAAGAATTCAGCAAAGCTTCAGTCTCAGACAGCAACGATTACAGTCCTCCATGCCGCACCCTGAAATGTCCCGAGTACAGAAAAATGAAAAGGAAAAAAAAAAAAAGTAGAGAGGGAGAAATGCAGGTGGAAGGTGGGGTGACTGTCTAGGAGATCATAAATGATGATTGAGAGATTATTTTTGCATGAGTCTAGACACTGTTTTTAAGGAAAATCCTTGTCTTTGACATTTCAGTGAAAATTTAGGGCAAGACCACACATCAACTTTCAATTTGTCAAAGCAGGAACTCAGGCAAGAAAATAAATGCTGAAAATAAAATATTAAGAAAAAAAAGAAAAGAAGTGCTGGAAATTAGATCAGGTATGAAGATGTGTAACAGCTTTGTTGCAATATTCATGAAAGCAGTGAGCTGAAAAGTATCCTGTTAAAGTAGAGATTTTACAGCCTGCTCTGTCCTGGTTTTCAGGTTCTAAGAAATAAAACTCATCTCTATTGTGTTTGTGAGTCAGCTGCTTGTTGAGGAGTGGGCGGTCCCAGCGGTCGATTACAGACCAGGCATAGGTTGCAGGTGCAGCGATCGGAGGTTGAATGTCCTGGAGCACTTGCATTAATGTTCATAAAACTGGAATATTTCAGTTGCCTCCCCCTGAACATCCTCCTCTGAAGACTGTAAAAAGGAGCACAAGTCCGGAGGAAAACCTTGAATCATAAGAGGTTCTACCACCACTTCTCAAAGAGGATTCTGTCTTTCGGGAGGCCGAGGTCCGTGAGGGTTTTTGAAAATGCTTCGATCATGGGCGGGGGCCCACACAGGAAACACAAAGTCCTTTCCAGGTTTACATGAGCCCGCAACTCCTCCTCTGTGATTCTCCCGTCTGGGGACACACAAAGGGGAAATCAATCAATTAATCAAAACTCAGTGCATGGCACCTACTCCTTCTCTGTCTCCCACGTGAGGCTTTGATAAAAACTGCTTTACATGACGACACAGATAAATCAACAAAGACACGCTGTGGTACAGTGTGACAGTCACTAAATCATCCCTGTTAAACAAAGCAAAGTGTATGCATGTAGGTAGGTGCGTGCATTGCCATTGCTTACGGTTGATGAATGGCTGGAGGTGCGAGTCGACATCTGTGCTCTGTTGCGTGACGTGGAGGTCACAGGAGAGCTTGTCTGGGAACTCCTGACAAGCCTCGATGATGGAGCTCTGGGAACACAAAGGGTAGTTTAGGTAGCGTTTCTCCTTACACGCTGCGACCGTATATTTAAGACAGCAGGGTTGTAACGGTACACAGAGGTCAGGCTTTGGTTCATAGCATTGGGAGGCACAGTTCGGTTCAGGTTTGGTACAGCAGGAAAAATAAACACATAAGGAAACATTTCTTTGCATTTATGATCTGTATAGGGACTGAGGAAGCATTTTTCTTGCTAACTATGAAATAATTTCATAATGAAAATAGTTAAACACTTGTGTGTTTTACAGAACGAACACTTTGCACTTTCACAAAAGGCAAAAGGTCAGACAAACCTAAATCTCTTATTCTAGGAAACTAAAGGCTCAAAATAAATAACTTAATATAAAAATATAAATAGTGTATCAAGACGAGTGTTACATTGAGTTCCATCTTGCCACGATTTAAACATTCAAATAACCCACACATTTATGTATCTTATTTCTTCCAGCGGGCTCATCCAGGTGATCAGCAAATCTAGGTGATGCTGTTGAACGGGCATTAGAAAAACACAAGAATACACACCTTAAAAAGCAGTTCCTGGGTGTTCTTGGCGCTGTAGCAGAGGTGGACAGAGCCTATGTTGTAGTCCCGCCCACCAGTGGCGTGGTTGAGTTGCAGCAGATCCTTAGTGTGCAACAGGATGGAGTACAAGGGGTTGATCCCTACCCCGCCGCCCACCAGCAGCAGATCCAAAGAGGGGTCGGAGGGCAGAGGGTCGAAGAAAAAGTCCCCACCGACACGCATGGCCACCTGGGAGCCCAGTTTGCACTGAGGGGAAGACAGAGCGGTGAGGATGATATACAACTTTTGAAAAATATGGTATTGCTTTAACTCCACTGTATCCTAGCCTTCAGGAAGCAGACACCGTAAGATCCACATGAATGCCAACAACAAACCCAAGCTAGGTTGGGAGGGGTGAAAACGGTTTCAGAAGTTGCGCAGCGAAGGTCTTTTGAAGTCAAAAAGAGGAGTAAATACGCCTTCATCTGTTTTGCTACATATGAGCACACACACACACACACACACACACATTATAATAATGTTGGCGTTCTTAATCTGCTGTTGTGGTCCCTACACTATTTCTGCTCACAGAATAGAGTCAGAGCACAATATCAAACAAATGGATCATCAAACGATCCCAGAGCAGAGAGCTGTAAGTCTCAGAATGCTCAAACACACTGCACCGCTCTCTGATACTTATTTACACAAAGCGTAGTAGCTCAAAGCTATTTATTAGGGCCCATCATCAAACACAGAAGCTGCAAACAAACACACACAGCAAAGAAAAGGAAGGGAAAGGTAGGCAGGAAGCAAACACTGTTCATATTAATACAACACTACCTTTTGGGTAGTACAAAATACACATTTATAAACAGGAACAGTTTTATATTTGTATTAACATTATTTTGGCATTCACACAACCTTAATTCACCCTGTTAACTTGGTCTGCACAGTAAACACCAACAACGACGCAGGCAATTTTAAAATTTGTTGACTCACTTAAACAAACCCTTGACAGCCATTAAAAAATGATTGAAAAACATCAGGGGTCGTATGACTAACAACACCTAATAGAAGATTATAAAACCGATTAAGATTTAAGTGGATAAATGGACGATATGTTCAATCGGGAGTGCATCACAGTTTTTAATTTAACCTTTTAGTACAGGTTGGTGCCTGGTGCTTCTGCACAGTCTGAAGAAAAACCTGAATAGAAATATCATCTGACTTGCCATTTTCCTTTTCACGCTTCACTTTTGAGAATAACTAGTGTGTGATTATGTGCTGGCAGTCTTCATTTCCTAACTCTATAAACACCTTAACCTTTTCTCAACACCCCAATATTTCCGCTCGTTCTCTTTCTGCATCTCTATTCTCTTTTTCACCCTTTCCCTCTCTCATGCATACACTCACAATGTAATCTTACAAACCAATAGACAGCCACGAGGATGACCAAAGCTACTTCTCTAGAATATTCAAACTCATAGGCAAGTGGCAATCTTTCAAGAAACTTTTGCAGAAAAATGACCACTCACTGAATTATAATTTTTTTTTTTTTTTTAAATATCATCCTTCTCTGCCCCACTCACCATGGTGTGGATCCAGTGTGCTGGAGGGTGTTTGGTGTACTTTACAGCCAGTTCAATGACGCCTTCCCTCTGCAGCAAACCAGGGCTCGAGCACATGGAGAAGCCTCCCACCTTCTCCACGTCTGGGATGAAGAAATCCACCCTACACGCAAAACAAATTTGATTGATTGGTCAGTTTTTTTTTGTTATATAAGTGGTGTTGTGCTGCGTAAGTTGTTCTCATCATTGCAGAGGATAAAACTATAGGGAGTTATAGCAAATCTGTATTCCCAGTGGTTGAAATCTGCTCCTTTTTTCCCACTCTTTCCTTTAAATTTCCCCTTAACCACAGATTCAAAAGCTAAAAGCTAACTTCTGCACAGCACAGTGAAGTGTTGTTGTTTCTGACACAAAAGCTATTTTTTTCTGATTGGAAATAGAGCTGATCTTTCTGAAAAGCTAATTCAAGAGTAAAAACAAGCTAAAACAAGGGTCAAAGTGTGACTGAGTGCCCTCTGACCTCAGCGCAGGGAGCAGCCTGTTCTAGCAACCAAGCAGAACAAAACCAAACCAGATGGAAAGTTGCCTGCCAGTTAGTTTATACAAAGTGCAGCGTCCCAGTCTTACAGCAAACTTGGTCGCGTCTGTCCATCAACAAGCGGAGCACAGCACCCCCACAGGGAAACAGCAATGCTTAACAGTTGGTCTAATGTTCCACCAACACAATGACCCACTGTTACACCAGAGAGAGACACTGACTCCGCAACCCTCAGAGGCATCATAAATATGGATCCTCTGTGAAGACGCACACATATGTTCCACCCACCTCCTCCTCCTTTTTCTTCCTTCTCCTCCTCCTCTCCCACCTGGAGATGAACAACTTAGCAGTCCTTTTTCTCAGAAACACTGAAACTCAAGGATTTCCATCTATTTACATTCATTATCAGTCGCTGCGGGGCAACTGGCTACCGGTTTTATATCTCACCACCGCCCACCTACAGTATGGCCTCATGTACGTATCCTGCATGTGCAGGGTACTAATTAACACTGGCAACACTGACTGACAGACACACGAAAAAAGCTTCATCGAAGAACAACTTGCCTTGCTATTAGGATTTTAGGATTCTAAGAGAGCCAGCTTGAGAGTCAGTCAGCTCACAAGATAAAAAATTTCCCAACAAGTCACTGAGTCTTAAGTCAAAACCTGCAAGTGTACATGCTACTTAGAGCATACAGCAATTACACAAATCTATGAGCGAAATTTAGAGGATTAAGTCCTCAAATATTTGGTTCATCCTCATTTGAGAAAAAGCTTTAAATAATTTATTAGCTTTGTTCCTTCCTTGCTGATGTGTTACACTCCTTGCAAAAAAAGTTAGATAAAGCATGCACAGCAAGATGATATACACTCAGTGCTTGAGAGAAGAATATGTAAAAGAAAAAGTTTCCAAATATGTGTAGAAAGATGTGTAAATAATGCTCCCATCAACATGCACTGTATTTAACTAGACAAATGTACTAGTTAGCAAGGCGTGTCTGTATCCCCTTTGAAAACAAAAAAGAGCCTATCTTTTGTGGATTACAATATCGGTGTGGAATCAATCTGCAGACGCTCCCTTTTTAAATGAGGCCAATGGACTAGGTTATTTTGTATATAAATATATAATATATTATTTTATAGAATAGGTTATTCAAAGTTTCAAAATAACCACAGCCATGAGAGATTGTTGAGCATTGCAGTCATACAGTTGCACAAAAATATACACATTCCTGCTTGGATTTTATCAACCATAATCCTGGGTGACATACATGTCGATGTAGGACTGTAAACACGTTTACTGTAAAAGTTGTGAAAAAAGAAATAAACACAGGACATTGGCAGGACAAATCAAACACAGTGCCGCCACCTTGTGGTATTTATAAGTACTACAACCACTATAAATGGACGCTGGGGATTTTTCCCAAAACATGCTTACATGCTCATTTTGATGGGGGAACAAAGAGCAGAGGACATGCAGCATCAGCTGTCAAAACCAATGACTGTCAATGAATACTCTCAGCATATAATCTGTGAATATTAGAAGTTCATACATTCGCCATTTAATTTAAAATGTATTTTTGATTGCTAAATCTTCTCTACAGCAGCTGTCGATTCAACAACGTGCTCTAGTTGTCACCTCTCTGGTGACATAACACAATGTTGTTTATAAAAAAAGGTTTAATCAGTTGGTTAAAAGTTAACAAAGGTGTCTACTCACCACTGTCCTGCTTTGAAGCTGAAGTCTGGGTGGACAGCTATTCTCAAACGTCTCACTGTCTCTGACTCGTTTGTAATGCCACATACTTGAGCTGGATACAGAGCCTGTTATATGGGAACAGAGCAGAGTTTAGGAGTGGGCATATTATCTTAGTAGGGGCTGAAAGCACCTGAAAATGTAAAAAAAAAAAAAATGCCAAAGGTGATGGATACATTATAGATTAATACATTCAGCTCAAAAATATGTACTTACATTTTGTCTGTAGTTGCTAGCTGTTCTCTCCAGATGGTCCATTTGCCTTTTGGAAGACATATTTCTTCTAAAAGAAAAACATGTTTATTATTTGCCTTGCATGTAAAACATTCTCTAATGTAGCCAGTAAAGAGCTAGCTCCACTTTGAGTCTTCAAAAACTGTAGGTGGACTTTGCCCTTATTGCTAGCAAGTAGCAACAAACTTAAAGGGCCAGTTCACCCAAATTACGACTCATACCAAGTTTTGTCTACCTATGCAGATAGTTTTAGTTCTGGCATTTCTGCTGTTGCCCCACCATAAAAAGGTAGTGAACAACAAGTGTCAGGTGCACATTTAAAGAGTATATTTCTCCAAACGAAAAAGAATGAAACAAAAATATTTAATTTATAAATACACATATGCGTGCATGCTGACTTAGCAGGGATAACATCAACTAGGAAAAGGTGATTTACAGGAGAAAACATATAGAGAATACATAACTGAAAGCCACACAGGATAAATTGTTTTCTACTCTTTTTTGCGCCTGAATATTGTGAAATATTATTTTTTATTTTACCTTGAATTCATGCAGTGCAGGACATTTGTGTTTAGGGCTGTACCCCCACAAAAATTGAACAACATTGGCTATGTAGTGCCAGAAGCCTGGACAATATAAATATCCGGTATTTTTCACATGAAACGCACCTTGTGGCGGCGTTGGCGCCCAGCAGTCGGCAGCAGAGGAGACCGGCGGCGGAACTCGGCAAGCTACGGGCAGCGATTGACAAGAAACATGGGACACTCATCGTGACCTGTTCTCATATAAGGAAGAAACAAACAACACCTAGAGTTAGCTGTCGGAGCCGACAACTATTTGTTACACTTAGCATTACGTGTAATGTTTACTGACAGTTCATACAATCCAACCTTTCTTGTTAAGGTTTCGTATCAATTGAGGATTCCTCTAACAGCAGCTGACAATTCAACAGCGGAGCCCCTCAACAATGCTAAAACGTTACCCCTTTGGTTGGGAGGGAACCTCACAACAAACTCTAGTCTGGAATAATCTAGTAAACCTAAACACACCTTGTCATGTCATGTCAACAAGCACAACTGCTGTTACATCACAAAACGTGCCAGCGAAAGAAATAAAAGACAGAGTGATACTCAGACGCTACAAACTTGTCAAAAGTGGGTTGCCAGTTTTTTTTTGTTTTTTTTTTTTGTAAATAATTAAACAGAGTTTGGTGTGACCTCCTTCGTCAAGCTGATGGATAGCTTACCGGCTAAAGCTGCTAGCAAGTCAATGCCAGTTTGTAATGTGACATAGAAACATAATACTGAAGCAAACAGCGCGCCGAAGACCTAATTTTCTTACCGTGGTGAAATGACAGTCTCTTTTAGTCAAGTAGAATTCATATCTTTGTCCAGTATCTATGGCATAACCTTGGTCACGTTAATATTACATGACAGTACGGATGTCTACTTCTTCTCTGTAGCAGCACTGCAGCGGTGAGCGTCTTCTTCTACTGTAAGAGGTGCTCGGCGTTCATTTTGCCGGAGTAGCGCCCCCTACTGGACAATTGGCACAGTTTTCTAAAATTTGCAAGAAAGAAAGAAAAAACTATGATACAGATACAGTAGGATGTTTGTGAGTTATACTATGGGTGTGGGGGTTGAGGGGGCATTAAAATGTGACTTTACTCACCACACATCACAAACTGTCTACTATTTACAATAACTTGAATCTAAAGTATTGAAACAAGGTTTCTCAATGAAGTGAAAATCCCTTATATAAAATATCATATGTAGTCTTTGTAGGGTGTTTAAGATAAACTTTTAATGAAAGACACAATGTGACATGATATGGCATTGCACTACTCCACTAGAGGTGGAGTAATTTCACAGTGTGGTGTTAATGCTTTTCCTTAAGTAAGGGATATGTTTACTACTTCTAAAACTTCTATTGTAAGTCAGCCATGCACTTAGTTAATTATCTTAGTTTTATGGCCTACAACTTTACTGTTTTGGTCTTTGTTTTGGAGCAAAGACAACTGGAAGTTCCATGCATCTTGCAACACTGGAAACAAATTATATGAGCATACTTATTAACTGATTACCTTTTTAATTTCCCTGACTATCACCAAGTCTGATGATCCAAGAGGACACCCTGAGGTTTAAGAGTAAGTTTAAAAAAAATGGACGATAAAGAATGACATTTGTCTCCATCTTGTGGAAAAACAGAGTGTGCTTCAGCATCTCAGGATACTGCTTTGCTCAAAGTTGGTCCAACTTTAAAACTCTCTAATGTGACTGTTGGTAAACCCTTAAGTGTTTCAGTGGTTAAAAACATTAAAAAATACCCCACCATCTTTCCTACACAAACATACTCAATAGCTGTTCAGGTCTTTGGTCACAAGCAATTAAGTGATAAGAAGTAGTGTCTAGGGGCCTGTAATGAGTGGAGGGTAATGAAGTATAGTTCAATCAACAAACAAAATCTGTGTGGGTTTATACCTGCATGTATATATTGGTGGACTCTTCTATTTGTTTTTGATAAGAATAGCTTTTAAGAGAGAGACACATACACAAACAGAAAGAAAATGGCCAGTAAGTGCTAAATTCCTTACTGCATTCCTGCAGGTTTCATCTTTAACATCTGCGGTGAGTTTCAGAGGCTTTACTCCCAGTACAATAACTCCAAAAAGTACGGAGGAAAACCGGCCAAACAATGCAATCCTCAAATCGAGCACACAATGCAATACAATCGAAACTCATTCCATTGACAAGAACACAACTCGGCCTGCTCCACCCAAGTGCTCGGGAAGAGACGCCAGCTCATTTGTTTAGTTAGTACATTTTCCTCTTCTATTTGACTCCTCTAACCATCAGATGTGGGTTGGACTGTATACACCTGTAAGTACATTATGTGTTTAAACAGCCCTGAAGATGTGTGCAGCAGTCAGACAGACAGCCAGTAAACCAGGACTGTCCCTGTCCTTTGATACAGTAGCCGCTCGCTTCCTCTGAGAGGTTTTTGTGATCTGACTCTACCAGTCAGACTGGCTGCCTTCCTGCTCTCTTTCCCATGGTTAGCACGCCACGGCTCAACCTGTTGTTCAATGCTGCTCAATGACATCGATTTTCAGGTTTATCATGTTACAATGGCTTACTGGACTCGTACGCACATGGCACATGTGTGATGCAAAAACGCCGCCGTCATCACACACGAAAACAACAGCGTAGACAGGCACACGTAGTTTGAACATCTGACTCAATATAAATATTTATGCATGGTTGAATGAGTCACTTTTGTATGCTCATGTGGCTCTAAATTTGTCTCAACCTATGACCTTGAAAATAGCAGTTAATAATTAAATAGGCTAAATTATGATTGCTGGAATAATTGCATTAATAAACAAATATCTGTAACAAATAATGAATAAAATAACATTCATAGTTCACGTAGCTACAATAAATAACAAAATGGTCATTACAGGTGAGTAGGGAAAAAAAGTTATCAACATGAAACATCCCAAGCTGATTACTCATATTAAGACTTTTTTTTTCACATGCTTTTAGAAATTGTGTCTCATCATCTAACAGCTAACATTGATGAATTTAGGAGAAAACTTTGGTCAAATAAACATAGAAATGTGTATGCTGGATTTTTTTCTTTCTACAATTCTGAAAAAAAAACCCCAACAAATTATGGATGCATTTATCAGTGCATGAATTAGTGAATTTCTGTGTCTCTGAACAGCATTCAGAATGTGTTTTGACAGTCAAAAAATGCTCATAAATTCAGGGCAGGTGAACTGTATTTTAAAGCAACTGACAGACAATCTCAGTCCTTGTGTTATGTCTGGTTGTTAGGGGGAAAGAGATGTCGAGTCATGCAGTTTTCATTGGAAGAGAGTCAACCACTGGCGGGACAGAAACAGATACAGGTGCAAGGTATTCCATTATGCAATCACCCTTTCAATCTTTCAAAACGTCACTAGGTTTTCTGCAAACATTCACCACATGCCTCTCAGTCTCAATGGGCTTATACTCAGATTTCAGAGTAAATGTGTCTGTCAGAACTGGAAGGTGTCCAATGTGAGATATGCTCCCCAGGGTGGAGAGTGCAGCTCTATCTGAAACATCTCTACATGGATGTTTCCTCTATCTGCTCAGGTTGGAGTTAATGATCAACTTTCAGTGAGACTGACTGAGGTTTGTGGTGAGGAAAGCAGATACGGAGATACGGGGCAGAGAGTTGGAGAGGAAACGCTGAACTGACAGGTGATATGATAACATCCCGGGTTATGATGCCGTGCAGAAGAAAGGAACACTGTGTATGTGGGTGAGGAGAGCAGGAAATGTTGAGGTAGTAATTGATCAATTTGACTTTTCTAGGGAAATCAACATGCAAAGACTAACCAGTTCCTGCATCCTGAATGTAAGGAACTTCTTGTCTCAAATCAATAAGTAAATAAATAAATATAATATGTTGGGTTGGCCCAACAAAGCTAGTAGCATTCACTGATATTTTACAAGCCTCAAAACATTTACAAAAGGCTTATTCTTACAATATACAGAACAATACAACAGAGTAGAGTAACTAAACTGAAGAGTCATCTGCAGACTACAGTGAGTGATACCAAACATACAGCCTGTGATAGGGTGATGGGGGAACCCTTTTTGAAAGCAAAATAAAGATAAAATAATGTATTTTTGTATACTAAGAGTTACAGCAGGACAGATATGGGTTGACAAATATTATTGGCTAATATTAGGCCTTTCAGAGGTTGCTTTTTTTTTAGATAGTCATTAATTGAATAAAGCTGGATAGTTACATTGTTTATTTCACTATTTATTTAATCCCTTTTTACTTTGATTGTCTCAGTTATAATTTTTAGAATTGGTTGACAATGCAATACATTGTTTGTATTATATATTGCAGTGACAAATATTTTTTTTAAATAAAATGTTTGAGTAAGTAGCGAACTGGGTACATCTATAGAGTGGTAAAATTATTATTCCTGTTCAAATAATATATCAGCCACCATATGAAACATCAATGAACTCTCAAGAATCCCAAATCAATCTGTCCCTACTTAGAATAAGAAATCAGTATAAAGCTCATTTATAAATGTTTTTCAAAAACTGTCAGGGGTGTGTTAATTAATTAATTGCCCCCTGACCGTATTATGCAAAAATGGCCCCCATACAGAGCAAGACAACCATCCCTGAACTATAGTTTGTATTTATGTGTTTGTATGTGTATAAATGTGTGTGCATATGGGCGTCCATTCATGCTTACCACCATGTGAGTGCAGCTGGGATAATGTACAGTGAAGGGCATCATTCTGTGTGCAGTGAAGTGAAGAAATGAGTCCTCGGAGTTTCGGCTGGGATGGCGGACGAGAGGAGAGGGAGTCCCCGAGGTATGCAGGCCACCTGTTGCTAGAGGAGAGAGAGAGAGAAACAGAAACGGTACACATTCCTGTTGTCACGAAAACTTTCACTCAAAGATTTGGAGGAGGGAGGGAGGCAAAAGGCATCCCCTGGTTCCTGCCTCCTCTCTCTGTTTCTGTCTTTCTCTGTTTTGCTGATAAGGCTAAGACCAGGTCTTCCCTGTTGGCACCGACCCGCACAGAAACCATTTGGGATTCCAAAAGCATACCAAGAAACACCGCTTCTAGCATAACGTCATGTCTGAAAGATATCACTTACTCAACTGACACTTCGAAACTTGGACTTACACTAAAATGAACATGTGTCTTTGGGCTCTCCTAAGCACAAATCTGAGACATTTCTCAGAAGTGATCAAACCATGGTGTAGTCTTTAGGCACATGGCTAGAGGCTAGCTTTACTGAGCTTTACAAGTGTAGTTTGTATATTTTATTTTTTATACTTAGGCTGGGGAAAAAACCATTGCGGACAATGTTTTTCCTTGTATTTCTTTTCACCGTTATAAGATTATTAACCACCACACATCTATCATGCGTTACCCCTTATTGCCTGCCAGACATTCACACCTACAGAATTTTGAGACAATAATTCACTAAATGAACTCCCCTATTCTGTGAGGTTTTGTAATAAAGGGTCCTGTATAAACAGTTTAAAAATTCTAACTCGTATTATTATTTGAATTTTAAAAAAAAATATTAAATTAATACTATACCCCCCCCCCCAAAAAAAAAAAAAAAAAATTAAAAAAACAAAAATTAAATTCTGCATCGAAATGTATCAAATTGAATCGTTGAATCAAAAGTTTAAAAAAGTAACTTGATAATTATTTTTCATGTTAAATTTTGAACCTGAAAAATAACTAAAGCTTCAGCTAAATGTAGTGGAGTAAATATAACATATTTATATATTACATATAAATATTACATATATATACTATTTTTGCCTCAAACTTTTGTGGACTTGTGAAAAGTATGAGAAGTACAGAATAAAAGTTATACAAAATGGAAATACAGTTAAGAATAAGTACCTCCAAACTTAAGTACAGTACACGAGTAGACATACTTAGTTACATTCCATCAGTGATTCAGGGAGTCAGACAGACAGACTAGTATAAAAAAAACTGCAGGAAACTGACCTAGGGGTTGGAAGAATCAAGTGTAACAAGTAGCCCAGCCTGTGAAACTGGCGCCAGGCCAAACTGCTTCCCCTCTTAATGTGAACCTACAACAGCAACAATTGCACGTCTTCCGCACTAGTGTTATTTCGGACTTCCTCCTGTCGCAGGCCCCCTCTGTTGATGTCACAGGGCCTCATTTAAACCATATAACCTGGTTTGGCACGCTGTTTCTATTAAATCATTTTCCCATTCCATTTCTTTGCATGACGACGCACAAGTCATTGTGACCTAAACTACTGGGCGTCCAAAATTGGAGCATAATTTGGCTCCCTGACATGGGTTGGGTTCAGGTGACACAAAGGACTCTTTTTTTTAATCTGTCACTGAAGAGGCGCAAGCTCCCATGGGGTAAGCTATGTTGCCATGCAACCGCGAGCCCCGCCCACCACACAGTGGCTCTACCTGAGCGGGAGCTCACGTGACAGACCCTGAGAGTTCATCCAATCAGGAGTGAGGACAGGTGCTCCCGAGGTGAGAGTTTCGGAGGCGGAAACCTGCTGGTTCAGTAAAAGAAAGCCGCTCCTTATAAATGTGGCAATTCATTTGTAGTTTTCTGAGGAAATGCAGAAGAAGAGCAGAAATATTTGACGGCAATAAAAGGAGAAAAATACACTTTTGGGCTCCAGGTGGGAGATGTGAGGAGGCGAGATATCTGGTTCGTGTGCAAAATGGATACTGCTGCGACCCCTTGAAGGACTGCTGTCACCAGCCACCACTGAAGGAGAAGACCGTCCTGTGGATTGATATCTCAGAAAAAGTGTGAAAATACGCTTTGTTTCAGGTCGTTTTGAGCGTCCACGCGCTTCACTGCACTACTGTAACTCAGGTAAGTGTCCCTGAGAGCTTTTTTGTGCATTGTTCACCTGTGAATCACTGCTTGGGTTTGTTCTTATGTTCTCACACGACTCATTAAACCAGTTTTACAGAGAAGGTAAACATAGTTACACTGGTTATTCGTAGGATTAGCCGGTGGAAAAAAAAAAGATAATAAGGGAGTCGTAATTAAATCACTCTAAAATGTGAAGAGGGCAAATAGCCTAATGATATTCAAACAGAAAATGGGATTTGTGATGATAATGTGGTTGAGGATGATAATTATTAGAACAATGTTGGAATATTTTAGAGAACCAAAGACATGACAGTACGAACATTAGTTTATTTTTCAAATAATAATAGTCATAATTATAAATTAGAGAATATCTTATCACAGTATATTGCGAAAGGT
>JAOWBC010000539.1:11603068-11617069 GCA_028566105.1 Hypoplectrus providencianus | reverse complement strand
AAAGCTGGAGCTTTAGTCTTGTCATAAAGATTAAGTGGGACTCAGCAGATCGGATGGAGTTTGGAAACTCGTTCCACCACATAGGGCCTGTGGCAATGAGGAGCCAGACACCTTTCTCTGAAAGAACGCAGTTGGTGGTAGGGTATGTAGACCTGAATGAAAGAAAGCAGGCAGGCAGCTGATCCAGTTGCTGTTTGCAGACAGGAGTCAGAGTTTTGAATTTGATGCAAGAAGCAAATGGGAATCAATACAGGGGTCTCAGCAATGGAGAGATGTTCTCTTTTCATCTGCATGCATATCAATGTGACTAATGAGGACAGTCCACAAGTGTGTGTGGATGGAAACATGGCAATATTTTTTAAATCCTATAAACGGTATATGTTTGGCTTCCCTCAGGTCATTTGAAGAGCCTGTGGATTATACCTGCTGTGCTGGTGTTGAAAGCTTGGAGTTAGCTTTCTGTGCAGTCTTTGACTTGGTGTTTGTCTCCCTCTAGTGGTGAAGCTGCAGAAAGTTTCAACAGCAGTCCTTTTAATGTGAAATAGAGGGGCAAGAACACGTGTTGCTATTTACATGAATCACGGTTCTTTTCCAGTGAAGTGCAGCTGTCTCTGTCCAGTGGGCCAACATGAACATTATCTGGACACTGTTGGACCTTCATGGAGCAGAACCTTAATTAAAAGAGTAACACCTGTGCTGGCTATACTGTAAAGCCAGAATAATATTGGATTTTTCAGACTGCTGCTGATACTAATTTAATTAATTATTTTTATTTCTTTTTTTTATGGAATGAAAAAAGACATTGTGTATTGTGCACAGATTTTTCATTCCTCAGCAAATTTACCCAGAGAGTTATTTTTAAAAATATTTTATTAAATAGGATCACAGGATAACATCGTTATGTATCATACACACAATGTTCATCAAATCATGTAAATAAGGGGTGTCCAAACAACGGTCAGCAGGCCAACTATGGCCCACCATGATTTTTTGATTGGCCTGTGTCAAAGTCTAAAAACATAATGGCTTATGGCCCACACTTTTTAGGCTTAATTGTTTTTGTTTGCAGTACGACCAGTTAAAGTTCCTGTATTTCTGGAATGGCCTTTGTTGTTGGACAGATTGAATGTTGTTAGGTGATCGTAATTTTATATTTCAATAATTTCATATAAACTGAATGAATAGTAAAGTTTGATGTTTTGGCCAATATGAATAACCTTTTTTGAAAAAAAAAAAATTAAATGAAAATCGCCAAGTGGCGAGCTGTGATGTAGCAAGCAAATGTATCTGTCAGGCTTTTCTATTCTGCTTCATGTCAAATGGGCTGCTGAGGAAAAGGTCTGTCTCTGTCTTCATGGCAGCTTTCATGCCACTGACATTTCATGGCCTCTTCTATAGAAAAAAGGGTAATTTTCTTAAGATTAGAGAGAAGAATGAAAAAAGTGTTTTTATAGTAGAAGTAAGCAGAATTTACTCATAGTGGGAAATAAAAAAAACAAAAACAAGAACCACTTGCTGAAAACCTTTATTGTTGTAGTTTAATCAGTTTTCTGTCACAGTTACTTTATTGAAATATTTCATCTTCTGTTTTTATTGTTTTTACAGTAAAAACCCTCTATGCTGATATTTACATGCTATAGTAGACCTTACTGTTGGCCTATTTGATCCTCTTTTATCCCTCTTCTGAGCTGGTTGTAATGTCAACATTTTCAGCCCTGTGAGAAAAAAATACAATTAGTGTTAATTATCAATAACTCATAGATGTGAACAGATGTTTAATTGAATGGGGGGGGGAAAAGGAAAAAGAGTTACCTACCAGTGCAAGCCAGTCTTTAATAACTGTGCCTTGGCAAGAATCCTATGAAGACTCCAGTACGGAGTTCTTCTCCCAAATCCCAGAGGCAGCACTGGGTTCTGGACTTCTTGGATGTCAGGGCACTCGGCACACATTTGAAACAGCTCCCAGGACCGCCCGAACCTCTGGGGCAGGTTGGGGTTGGAGTTCGGGGCCTTCTCTTCCTCAGGAATGCTCTCCCTTCCAAAACGCATGGGCATGTTAGCGTTCATATAGAGCGGTTTGGCGGTGGCCGGGTACAGCCGGATGATGGTCGGCAGGCTGATTCTGCTGGTGGTGGGGGCCACATGTATGTTGAAGCTCCCCAAATCTAAGCTCCTGCGAATTTCACTTTTTGTCTACAAACAGAAACATGTGGAAGGCCGCTTCAGTTTAATTATATTTTGAGAATAAATTCTTGTCCAAGTTAAAAAATACAAATTAGTTTATTATTTATTTTAATGTGAAATTAATTGTATACATTTTTAAAGGTAAACTGCATCAAAAGTCCCTTCGCCCAAATTTTTTTTATTTGACTGAACTTGACAGTTGTCAGTTTAACATACAATTCCACAATAACAATATTAAAAGATATGATCAGATGTGGATGTACTGCATCTGAACATGAATGGTCCACTCCTAAATGGGCTGATAGACATTCTTATCATGTTTGATTAAATTAATTATTAATACCATGCAACAGCGCTGTTTGTGATTATTTGGTTGCAGTAATAACGAAAGGCATAATAATACACTGACAACTACACTGTCAGGATCCTGACAGTTACATTACAGAACAATGGGAAAATAGGGATGCAGGCATCAGTACATTTAGAATTAAATTATATTTTAATTAAGTTAAACATTTTTATCGCTCAATCTAAGATCTGAGAAGGGAATAATGAATATTCATCAACAGCTGAGTAATCTTTTCAGCTGTAAGGTAAACCTAACATGATGTAAATGTAGATTCCCATTGGAATAAGTGTGTTTATGAAATAGTTCTTACCTGTTGGTGTGGCTGCTTCTTCACAGTATGTGTGCCATCCTCGTTGCCCAGTAAAGTCTTGATATTGTGGACTGATTTCCCATTGACCTGTGAGTCGGACACTGCTGCCCCTCCAATCCCCCCTAGCATCAGAAGCCCTGACAGAAACGCTGTGGTCAGCATGGTGACAGCAGCAGATGTTCTCTCAGGACAGCATCTGGACACATGCCTTACTTTCTGCAGATCACACTTTTATCAATGGCCGCTGAAAACATACGTCATTAAAACAAACCAACACATAGAACCTCAGCCTCATTTAAACTGAACACATTCTTGTCTCAATGATCATCCAGCCCTGAAGGACATATTTGAAAAGGTATGAATGTCCTAATTAGGCCGCTGAATGAAGCAGTTGGTATTTTTTTTGTCAGAGGAGATCACAGGGAAACTAAAACAGACATTCAGTGGAGATACTAAATGGCAGTAGGATTTACAATAAATGTGAAAGATCTTGTATTTTCCAATTCTAATAGAGGAGGTTATATTCTTTTCACTTAAGCTTTGCTAATTACATCGAGGCTGGCCATGTCAATTAGGAGCAAATTGTTATCTAGCAGCACTGGAAGCGACACAAGTTGGTCTTTTCCCATCTCTCTTTCAGCTTCTCCATCAATCATTTTTGAATGGAAAATACAGCAATAAATATCTAGCTAAAATTCAGATAAATTAGTAATTAAACACACAGGACACGCTCACTCTGTCCTGGTGACATGCATTATGGGAAGTGTGGGATCTAGTGTTGTCAGGACATATACAATACATAATTTGACTTAATTGAAGGAAGAAGTGGTACAAATGTGTTTGGCAGGAGCAGCTTTTCAGTCACCAGCTCTGTTGCGACGAGTCTTTTCAGCAAAATACTTTTATTTGGCGCAATCATCTGTGATCATGCTTTATCATTTTACTCTAACTCTAACTCCAGTGATACCCAACTATTCTTGTCCTTCCTGCCAAACAATGTCACAGTCTCACCTTGTTTCTCTATTTGCCCTGTTGATTTTAGCCACCAGTTTTTGGGGCCCTAAAATATCCCTTCTTATAATGAAGTTTACATACATATCTGCCTTTGAACTGTGCAAAGACAGTCACCTGAACCTCAGTTAAATGATGAGCTTGTGGTGGATGATCAGAGGAGCAGGACAGAACACAAAGTCATAGTCATGGTTGTAGAAAAGGCTTGTAATTCTAAAATTTGAGTGCTTGGCATCTCTTATCAACCTTGCATATTAGTGTCACCATTTCAGGAAGCTGCCAAATGTGAAATATGGTTACAATCTTCTTTCAGTTCCTGAGTTATGGCATTGCATAATGGCCAGAAAAGTGCAGAACTTCATGACGTCTCTGTGAAAATGACCTTTGACCTTTTGCAATTAAAATGTAATCACTTCACAATCACTAGTAGTTTTTTCCCCTGTATAAATCCTGGAGATATGACCAAAAACATGTTTTATGAGGTCAAAGTTACTTGTTTGACAACCAAAATCAAATCAGTTTATTGTTGCCTTCAAATGGATGTTCATGGAAAATCACTGCCAGAAAATGACTGTTACATGTAGCAGCACTTTCCATCTTCATAAATCATATCTGTGGCATCACAATCATGTGGAAATCCTGATGGTTCATTTAAAGACAGATTCTAAAGAAAGGTTTCTACCTCTCCCTATTCATCTATTAGCAACAGTGGAATAATTCAGCTGTGACCGTGACTCACTGCAGCTGTATTTGCATCCTGAGCAGACAGAATGAGAGGAATGCCTGTTGTGAGACACAGGTTGGTACTGACAACCTCCAGGGAACTTTAATTTGATCCATACCTCACAACCCTGACATTGTCTCCTTTTGCCATGTCCAGTCCACTGTTTTACACAGTGGTTGGAAGCAAAAAAAAAAAAAAGTATCCATATCACATGTGGTTTATGTGATTCAGTATCAGCCTTATGATGTTTTTCTATGGCTATGGTTTCAGTCTATCTTTCTGCATTATCATTGACCTCCCACCTCTCCTCAGCCCTTCTCTTTGTGCTCTTCCTCCCTGACCCCGGCCCCAGCTTGCACACTATGGGGTTTGGGGATTTACGATCCTGTCTCTGACACTTATCCAGAGTCTTATCCGCGGAGGACATCCCTATACCTCAAGCTCTCCCTTTGTTCTTTCGCCGAGCCCTCTGAGCACTCCCTCAAAGACCTTGTTCTCCGCCACTGTAATTCTCTCTTCTTAATGTTTTTAATGTGCATCCAGCGCCACCCCCGCGGCCTTTTCATCTTTCCATTTCCTTTGGGCCTCCCCTCCCTCCCGTCATCTCTGCATCTACATGCTGTCCAATTTCTTGAAAACAGGCGCTGCTTCCTTAATAGAAAAACTGCCCTCCAGGCTGACAGAATTTAAAACACCTTGAACCTCCCATGTGTGAGATGCAACATTTTGCACTCATGTTTTAGATTAATTGTTTGTAAAATCCATCTATTTGTCTTCTTATTGTGTTTTTATTGTGAATTTGAGAACACAAAGATTGGCTGACAGAGAGGTAAAGGTTATTATCGTTAGACCCAAAGATGAGACAGAAACAGGAAGCAGATTGAAACAGGCCCCAGTGACACCGTTGATCCTCGCCTGCCTGCCTGCCTGGGATCTGGCAGGTTTCCCAGAATTCCTCCCTAGGACCGGGACACCCCTTGGATTCCCAGGATGATTTGTGGGAATGTGCTGTTATCCCCCTGTTGAGCTGATTTATGTCCAGTTTTATCTTCCCCCTCACTTAGACATCAGCCGGGTCATCATCACAACACTTTACATGCCCGTACACTCAGCGGGGAGACACATTCATCACGCTCCTGTGACGGGTTATAGTTTTATCAATGATCAAATCCATTTCTGCAGGATCACTGAGATATGATGTATGGGAAGACACGCTGACGCCGGGCAGACAGACACACAGGCTCAGGCTGCTGCATGTGTGGCCAGTGGAATCCTGTAATGTGTTGTTGTGGCTGTGGTGGATTATGATGGATTCTTGTCTCTGACATGACCACAAAAATAATTGACAGAATTAAAACTTTTAAGGAAAGGTTCAGGGAACAGCCATGGAGAAGGAAGTGGTACATACTGCATCTGGCTTTCTTTTGATAGTATGTAAAACGCGCTGCACATGTACAGGCCTTGTCATTTTGGTAACAATACAGATTAATTTCCTTCTTATGACAGGTGGTAAAAATGTACAAAAACCAGGATAAGACATTATATCTCTGAGAAGACATTTTTGTAACTGTCGTAAAGTCTGAAGAAATGACCAACAGTGTATTTTCTGATAATAGCAAAGTGGTTAAAGGTACAATATGTAACTTTTCTGCGTTTAAATGTCATTTATGATGGAACCTCTGTTATATATAATGTTGAGTCGTCTACTTTTTTGATAAAAACCTTGAAGGACTCTTAAGCAGGAGAAGCTGACTGCAGGTGTGACAAGCTGCAGCGGTACCAGAGTGAAACTCCCTCTTTTATTGTTTTGATTGAGAAACCTCTAGAGGCCAATAAATACATATTGTTCAGTATACGCAGTAGACAAACATCTTTAAAAAATGGTAGAGAAATGTACACTGACATTCTTTAAATAGTTAGATATTTATTTTTCAATATCAGGGCCTAAAGATAACAATATAACAATAAAACATGACATTAAACAGCTGCATTAGTCATGACTATTTTGAGCTGAGCTTTATGGTTTGTAATCAGTGCTGGGTTTTTTTCAGCGTGATTTGTTGATAAAACTGTAATATAATGGCTTCATATATTGTCCCTGGTAAAAGAGTTGTACTTCCAGTTTGGTGGCATTTTGTTGTCTTTAACTAAATTCATCAAATAAATATAGTGAAGTTATATTGAAATCAAGTATTATAAAATACTAATACTAAAGTAGTTATACTTTCAAGGTGTCCTTGAGTAAAGTAGTAAAGTAAGTATTTTAGTTACTTCCTAAAACTATAAACTATTATCACAACAAATTACTGAGAAATTGTTTTGTTTTGCTTTCTTGCATATCTATCACAATTTAAATACTGAACCACTAGATGGCAGTCTAAGTTTGGATGATCAAATCCAGAGTAGAAAGATTGTTGTTTTAAAAGCTTTTTGTCTGTTTCAGCTTCTTAAGGCTGTTTTCTGTTCAGCAGTTGTTCAATTTCAGGCCACTTTCATGCTTTCATTAATTAAATCAATATTTTGTTGTATTTATTGCAGAAAATCATGTGTTCTTTAAAAGAATAGAGCATATTGTAAAACAAACCATCCACCAGGGGGCACTCTAACACCCTTCTTCTCTGTCTGTAGAGGAGGAGGAGCACCAAAAGGAGGAGGAGAGTTAGAGCAGGGGGTTGCACCAAGAGAAAGAAGGAGTGGCAATCCAAAAGGGGAGGTGTCTTCATAATTGTTAACTAGGGGAGGTACTGAAAGCTCTGAACCAATCAGAAACATGTAGAAATCCACCAATCAGAGCTGGAGAGGGAAAGCCAGGAGAGGCAGGCAGGAAACCGAGCAAATGACCCTTGATGAGAGAGAGGAGGGGGAGGATGGGAGGGAAGAGGGGCCCTGCATGGGAGAGGGGCGTGTTTGTGTGGGTGCGTGTGTGTAGCTTTGGCTGAAAAATCTTTGTCATATGTTTTTATTATAAGATATATTCCTTTTCCCAAACCTAAATGCTGAAGGTCCGTTCAAGTGTAAAGAGATAAATAAAGTAGATGGTGGAAAGGATGAGCGATTGAGCAGCAGCAGTAAATTACAGACAGAAGCGCAAATAGTGTGATGAAAGAAATAGTTGTTTTTTTTCTTTTACATGGAAAGAAAAAAAATTAAGTTTGTAAAATATGATTATAATAATATATCGTGATGGGACAAGATGGCAGCAAAACATAATTAAATATTCAGTGCTGGGTGAAAAAAACAAGTCGCTGTCGTTTTGTTGTTTTTCTTCCTCCTATTTGAGTTGAATGTTTACACGGCCATTTTTCTGTTGAGCGAGTTTCATGATCCTTGGGCCCTTGAAACCTCTTAAAACCCTGCTGCATAAATCTCAAAGACACTGGTGTCAGTGAGGGAATAAGCATCTTTGTCTGAATCTAAATCTAAATGAAATGCTTAGATTTTGTATTGATGCAGTAACAGGGGCGGGAGATATAGCGAGACAGAGAATAAGAGGCAGAAAATAAAAGAAGATGAGAGAAAATGCTTTCTCTCTGTGCTTTTCCTGACCTCTGGGCCTTTTCCTGCTCCCAGTTGGACAGCCAGTTTGGCTGCCGGTCAGCGGGTCAGAGGAGGTCAAAAGTCACATTAGACACCCACACGGAGAGCTACACCGTGACCTCCAACCTCTCTCCACCATGCAGCTGAACCCTGCACAGCACTTAAAGCAAAGCGGGGAATGAGAGTGTAGAGAGCGAGGGGAAACAGTGCATTTTTAAAGGCAGAAAAATCCCAAAATAAGAACTATTTGTCATCTTTTCCAAGCCACTTGTAATTTGCCACGTGGAGAAAAAGTCAGACCGAAATAAATAGAAGAATTCAATAAGAGTTGCGTCCTCTGTAACCATAATGACAGAGATGTGACTGTTTATCATTATCACTAATTGAATACATGAGACTTTGATACACTAAGTCAGAGACAGGAAGCATTCACTGCGCTGATTCGTTTAAGGCTCCCTTTAGGTTGCATGCTCGATGGGGCAAAAACATGCGAGGAAAAAATGACCAGATTTTGATTTGCAGTGAATATTTCATCCATTAGTCATTGCTATGTTCATCGTTCAATGTGTCTTTGTGCTCTGAGTATTTTCAGAAACACAGATCAGTCTCCTAGTGATAATATCTGACTGCTTTACGGAGCTTTATGAGGGAATATTGCTGTTATTGCACATATAAAGTTTAGGGACATCTATAAAAACTCTCTTGCATACTTTTCCTAATTTGAACAGAAAGTGCTTTGATATAGTTCCCAAACTAGGCTAAAAAGACTCCTGTAACTTTAAAAGGCCACCAGACCAGCAGTCATTTTACTTTGAAGAACACAAGGTTACCGCTGCTTTAGTCATCTAGTTTGTTTGTGCTGTTTTTTGACTTTTGTTAATCTGAAAAAAACCTTCATATTACTGAAATGAAGTCCCCGCCAATGCCAAATGTGTATCTATGTTATATATTCTGTGTTCATGTGGAAATACTGTACATATTTAATTAAATCAGAGCATATATAACGTAACAGCCCTCTAAAAGTTTCCCATTCAGAAAACAGCTTCGGTACGGCTCAGTATTGAAGTGCATGCACTTAGCTGCATTCAGTTACAGTACAAACACTCATGTTTCACTTCCAGGAAGCTTTTACCTCTGATGAGTTAACATCCATAAATTTAGAGCATATAGTAGTTATGTTATATTAAGTGTGCCGTTATGGTCCTGTATCGTTATCTGTAATCACTTCCTCTTGGTGCTTTGTTGTTTGAAATGGTTTACTTTCTGAGAGTTTGTGATATAGGACCATCTGTATTAGAATATTTCCAAAATCCAACACAATAGCTAAGATTTTTAATAAATGTATGAACATATCATAAAAAGGAAGAATTATCTTAAGAGATACAACTGTCTGATAGCAGTCCAGTAAGAAGGGCCTTCCATGTTTAGTTCATTAGTTTAAACAGTTGTTTTTTATATTTCAGGCATATAAAAGGTAACACATGTTATAAATGTGTTTTACTTCTTATAGTGATTTATTTATCATTCAGAGATTTATTACCATGACCATATTGGCAAACATTTCACCACCTCTTGTAAAAGCAAAAGCAAGCAAATTGCTGAAAACAGACGAGAAAAAGAATAATGTTTGACAAAACAGATGAGTGAGTACAGCACTCAAGAAGCCCATGATACTGTCCATATTGAGTTTCTCCCTATTTCCACATATACGCAATATCAGTGTGTGTGTGGCCGGTTATGTGTGAATAAAATACTGTTACCCTCTGATGGTTTGTGATGGTTCTGCTGTAAAGCATCCCCACTTTCCCCTCATCCCCCCTCCCTTTCCCACTCTCCCCCCCATGCCATTCCCGGCAGCTAGAATTGGAGTGTACAGAATGTGTGTGTGCGTGTCTCGGATACACACTGCGGGAATTTGATCCGGACCATAGCTTTCAGCATGGCCTGTATGATCCCCAGAGTTTTGAAAGAAGACAGAATTAAAGAGAGGGAGACAGGCGGAGAGTCCAATTTGACCTCAACAGAGCTTTTCACACGCACACACAAACATACACGCACACACACAGTGTTGTGCAGCACTGAGTGGTAGGGACAGCTGTGGGATAGTGACATCATCTTTAGTTGCCGACTGGTGTACTTGATCTGGGCTGAGGGGAAGATTGAAACTGAAACACCAGACTGCTCTCCGGACCCACATCCTCTGCCAGAAAATCCATGTGTGTGTGCGTGTGTGTATGTGTGTGTACGCATGTGTGTGTAGAGGTTTTAGAGCACCAATAAAACCACAGCATTGAACCATACTCCACTTTCTCTCTGTTTCTGTCTCGCTGCCTCCCTGCTGATTGATGCGTTGTATATATTCCTCATGGTAATCAGATCCTTTTCTTCCAGAGGTTTCCGTAAATACAGTCTGCTGAAGTGCCAGCCTGCCAGGCAACCCGGCTGACTGTCTCTGATGGGGATTTAGGCAACACTCTGAAGCCTGGCATTGTGCTGCCGAGGCCCCCCGGAGGCAACGAGGAACACATGATGCCTCCCCATGACGAGGCCGGCGCACGCTAGCTGTGATTTGTACGTGTGTGGAAGTGGAGGAGGGGTCATCTGAGGTCCGTGTTAGCAAAGATGTGTAGATTCATTAGACATCGGACTTGATCTGAGCAGTAAATTAGCCGTTACATGGAAATGAGCGGAGCAGCGAGGTGGTGCACTGATGTGACTTTTTGCAGTGCGGTGAGGATGATGAGAACACACACACACACTCACACGCATGCCACACACACACAATTTGAATGGCATCTCTGTCTCCGAGCCGTCAGATACCTACACACACAGATCACCACTGTAATCTCCCACAGCCTCCACCACCTTCATCATCCTCTGTAGCTCTCACAATATGTGAACAAATAGCCAAACCAGCAAGCACAAGATGTGTGTTTGTGTGTACGTGGTTTGCAACATCAAGCCAGAGCATGGGAAAAAGTGCAGCTTTAAACAGCAAAACAAGCAACCACCACCACAAATACCGAATTCCACAAAACCCTTTAAACAAAACAACATGTTTGAGGCGGCACGAACACAAATGCACAAGCTCACTCACAAAAGGAAGACGTTATTAGTGTCTGCTAATAAATAACATGACCGGACAGTATTTTGGTTTGGAGACGCTGTTGTTTTTTTGTTACATTGTAATAGTAAAGAAAGTCTTTGCCCACTGAATAATCATTAAACACTTATCTTGGGTTTCCTAATTTTAATGTAGCTGTGATTAGTTAGACAAAACAATAAGGTGATCTTCACAGATTTATCTTGAGTTTTTAACAATGACACATGTTCTTAATCAGCAGGAGTTGCTGAAACAGTAAAACTGCTTTGGTTGGTAGCTGGATGGTTACTGTGCACACCGCAGCAGCACTGTCCCAGGATTGATACCACCCATGAGACCTTTGCTGAATGTCAAACCTCTCTCTCTCTCTCTCTCTCTCCCAGTTTCCAGATTCTCCCCACCAAAACAAAAGGACTGTAGGGCGTCTGTGTAGTCAGCTTGTTAGGACCAATAAAATGTTCCATAGACGTCATGAAACCTTGGTTTGTTTTCAGTCATCTTACTTAAGCTCTTGTCATTTCAAATCCAGTCCTCGGCAGCCCATGCAGTCTTCTTGTTATCTTCTGCTGTTTTTTCCCTCTCACCTTTGCTTTTTTTCCATTAGCCCATTTCCTCACCTGTAGCTCCTCAGCACCTCCCTGCATATTTACTAGTCCAGTTTCACTTGTCCTCACGTGGACTGTCATGTATATTCTGCCAAGCTCTTCTACTTTTCTTTTTTCGTGCTTGAACTGAGCCTGAGCAGTTTCCCAAAGTCAAGGAAGGATTGTCTAGTGGCTGTCTTTACAGGAGGCTGTTCTGATGTAATGGGTCCTCACATAAAGACCGAGTCCTTCTTTCACTGAATTACCAAGAATGTATCTGTGTATCTCCCCCCTGCCTTGTGCACCCAAAATGCATTGCGTAATCTTCCTCCTTCTTTTGGTTTTAGCAAACAAGCTCGAGCACATGCTAACAGTTCTACCTGATAACTTCGCATCACGTCTCTCACTTTTTGTTGATGGAAAAACAAGGTGGCAACGCTAAAAATGCCAAACTTGAGGCTTCTAAATGGTACATCCAAAGTCTAACTATGAGTCCACTTCATGTATACAGTTTATAGGTACAACATAGTTGATTTGATAGTTTCTGTTTGTGTGCTAGCCGTTTGGAGAAAGGCTTTTCCTGTTTTGACAGGATAGTGCCGCCATGCACAGATTGAGGTGAACAACTAGATGTTTTTCAAGATTGGCATGTGAGAACTTGTGAGACTTGTTTGCACAAAGCCCAAAAATAATAACACCCTATCCAACACCTCTCTGGAGTGTACTGGAACTCAGGTCAGATCTGTGGCAAAAGGGAGACAATCCCTAAACCTTCCTCCTATCACATTCCTAACGTTTGTGTCCAAGTAGTGTTGTGCATATATGTTTTGCTCTTCAACACATGTTTAGATGTTTATTTCAGTTTGGCAGGAGTGTTTTCTAAACCTACATGCCAGTAAAGCTCATTGGCAGTGAACTGAATTGACACATTGAGAAACAAGAGAGTGAGAGACAAAGAGACAGAGTGAGAGAAGCTAATGAAAGCGGGCAGAGGGCTACCACCCACTGGAGCAGACAGCATTCACTGTCTCACTCTGCAGAAAGTCAGCATAGACACAAAAGGTACAATGCCATCTGGGCTAGGAGGCTACGCTACATCCAGAGACAATAGGGGCTCATTCACGCTGCCCAGCCCAGCCAGGGCCATCTGCTCTTGGTGAGAGTGAGTGGGAGAGGGGACCCCCTGTACCTCCAGGACCCCCAAAGGTCCCATAATACAGCAGGGCGCTTCTCTGAAATCAGCATAATTTTAGAATCAGGGTATGAAAATATGAATGAAGATGATCCGCATCTCAACTTGAGCCGACACAATGGATGAGCTGACTGAATGAGGCGTTTGAGGCAGCGTAGGCCTCCTACACTGGGAATAAGAACATGTGTGGTGTTTTTCTGAGCAACAATGGTGAGAGGAGAGCAACTGTTACAACAGCGGGGGAGAGGATGGCGGAAAGGGAGAGTGGATGCATGCAAACATCTATACATGCAGCACGCAAGCACAGATGCACACAACAGTGGCCATTCATCATGTATAGAAGTGAAACAAAGACAGTGGGAGAAGAAGCTTTTCGTTTCATCTCATGCGCTTTAAACTCGTTTGGGCTCAGAATTGTGGTAGATTAATAGAGATACAGGTCTCTCTCAAGCTATTACCAGTGTGTATAGTCCCAGTCTGCCATAAAGTCATGTCACGCCATAGCATGACAGTAAAGCAGCCAGGGCGAGAGAGCGTCTCAAATATCTAAGTTTGGGATGTGTAACTGGGACACTGAACCTACGTGGAAGCAAACCCACACAGACACATGCAAGCAGATATATATACACACACACACAGTGCATGCCACACATGCACATTACAATCATGCAATCATGCAATCCATGAACACACATACCCATCCATCCCCTAGCATCAAACAAGGGAATTTCCCATTTACATATCAAATCTGCCACATAATACTCAATGAGCCTCTTTGAGTTTTACGATTATGAAGACAGATGCTGAGATTTAAGCTCGGAGATCACAGCAGACTGGACATGCCAGCAATGCCACATAGTCAGCATATATGTGTGAGTAGCTTTAGTTTAAAGGGCAAGAATTCTCCCTTACAGCATGCAATAGGTCACTCCTATTGGATCATCATACTTCAGTTGAACTCATTATCTTAGTATGATATCTTACAAAATATGATGCCTTATTTTATA
>JAOWBC010000539.1:11556803-11567734 GCA_028566105.1 Hypoplectrus providencianus | reverse complement strand
ACACACACACACACACACTCTCTATCACACACACACTCAGAACTCACAGAGCCTATACAATAGCCAAATACGTTAACACTTAATATCTTAAAATGTTTACATTTACCAAAATATTTATAAATTTCAAAATTAACTACATTTCTGTATTTATGGATATAGATTAAATACATTTTAAGCCATTTTTTTTAACCTCCTGTTCATTAAAAGCAAAATTATTAACCAAACAAAAAGACACAAGTACATATGTTGCATTTTACATTTTTGATAAATATAACAATTATCGTTAAAATTAATAGAGGAGGGCATTCTCGTTATGTCCACGAAAAAGTTTATTTAACCAAAGTTTTATTTGCCATGTACAGTAATTTGAACAACATATGTTCTAAAATTATTTAAAATAGTAACATATGTTTAACTATTGACACAAAAGAGGATTGACATATTTCTACTGGTTCATTATTATTAAAGGCATAATAAGAGAATTTTGTTTTGGCTAAATTAGAAAAATGTATTTCCCCCAAAAACTATACATATCAGGAAATATTATCTCAAATGTAACATAATGCCATCAAGTCAATTATCAAACTGTAAAAAGTAAATAAATATAATCTAAAAGGGATTTTATGTTTTATTATTCTTTGCTAATTTAATATTCTTGTTTAACCTCCAGCCAGTGCCATAATATAAATTCTATCAAATAAAATGGGTAACCCATTAGGTTAATGTGAAAACTGACAATTATCTGCTTTTCATGCAGAGTAAAACCTGGTGCGGATCTCATTTTAATTCGATAACTTTAATAAAATTAAGCAAACAACAACAACAACAACAACAATTAACACATTTAAACATCCAATTTTACACATAATAGAGCCATAAATTTGATTCGAACCCTGCGTATAAAAAAATAATTTTAGTTTAACATGTGATTCCTTAGTTAAAAATAAAAGAGGGGCGAAAAAATAGTCCCTTGGAAGTCACCTCGATTTCCCTTAGGCTTCCCATGAGTCTTTGCGGTAGCCTAAATTGAACGCATGCGCAGTCGCTCCCCCTACAAATTCACCAATCCGCTTCGTCCTCACAGGAGTACGTGGGGGTGATTTAAGAGCTCTCCCCTAATAAATCTGTCAGAACTTCACAAAGTTGATTTAAATGTGTTTCACATCGTTATGAAAATACTTGTGGATTAATCAAGTGACTGCACGCTGGCGTCGGATCAATTGGAATAGATTACTCTTCACAGCTTTTTTTAAAGCGACGCGATTTGGAGCGTTTAGAGTCCGGATTTGTCGTATTCCCAAGTCAAATGTGCAAAGCTCGCATTAGGCGGACCGCAAATGTCAGTCGTTATTTTCAGTGGGGTTTTGTTATAGCTTTGCAAGACTGATGCGGCACATAAACAGCTTAGGACTCTATTACACAACAGTTCTGTCGGTGATGGATTATTGTTTCATCAAAACTATCTCTGACGACAGTTGCTCATTGTGTGCATGTTACATTATTGCAGTTGGTCTGTAACAATGTTGCGGCTGCATCCTAAATGAATGTGTGCAACGTCCGATAAGCTGCAGCACGTTGGACCTGTCTGCACTAGACTCTGCAGGAGGGCTCCACAGTCTGCTACTGAGACTGCTGAGCTGACATAGGCAATGTGTGTTGACCTTGTTGTGCTGATCATGACTTGGTACAGCTGCTCATTTTGTTCCTGTAATTAAGTGGTAATTGCTAAACTTCTTTGTCATTAAATGGAATATTAAAATCTGTCTAGACTAGTTTCATAAGGACTGCTTTGGATTTTTTTTAATTTTTTTTTTTAACTCCAACATTTTAACAGCTACACTCAGCGGTAAATAGAACAGGACGCTATGGAGACCCAGATCAAGTATTTTATCCACTTGGACTTGAGAATTTTATCCCCATAGTGCATTTATTTTTTAATTTCAGATCGGGTTTTGACATATTTTATATCCTAAACGGCGTTCTTACACATAAGTCAAAAACATATAGTAATTACAAGGGGGAAAAATGCATCATTTTATACAATGCATCTGTAAAATGCAGCCCTCGCACTGACATACTTAGTCAGTGTGTTATTTTGTTACCATTCAACATAGATAAATATTCAGGCTTGTAACAAAAATATCTAACTCACGATAAATAACATATATCTTCTGAAAAGACATACATAACTCAGGCATTATATGATCAAAACTTTGAGATATGTTTTTTGTGTCTTATTGTTACCTTGATTTCATTTAAATATTGGCAAACTACAATTAATATATCCATGTTTGTCACCACTTTACGACAGCAGGGGTCGCAAATGCTCCAGATCACGAACACTCTCGTGTGTATCGGCATCCAGCTAAGTCCAGACCTGTAACTTGTCAAAGCCCGTATAGCCGGTCTAGTTTCCTCAGATAATTTCAACATGAGTATCACCACAAAGACAAATACATTTAAAATGTTTATCCTTTAGTTATAGTCCCCAGCACAATTTATTTTTAAGTGGTGGAAGACGTTCTCTGAGTTTGATGTTGATGTGAAGTTGTGATGCATTCATGTGTTACATGTAATGTTACTGTCAGTTAATGTAATGAATTTCTTTGATTTCCATTAATTAAATCAACAAAGCAGGAAATGTCCTCAAATAAATTTAGTGGAGTGAAAATGTCTATATATATAGGCTTCCAGTTTGTTTACCTATTTGGAAGTCCCTGTGCTTCCCTATAATATTACAATATATCATATTCCCTATAATATTAGTTTAGTATTTTACTTAATGAGATTGGGTAAGATTACATTAGACTAGAATAGAGTGGATTAGATTATACAAAACTGAACGTTATTGCCATTACACATAGCACCCTATAGGTACAAGGCAATGAAGTGCAACAATGTGCATAAAAACACTGGATAATACACAGTATGTGAAATATGTGGATATAAATATGCTAGAATACAGTATCAACTTGCACAGGTATACGCACAAGGCAACAACGTAGAGTAAGCTAGAGGTAAGAATAGAATTTGTTGCAAATCAGATATATACAGTATAAACAGTATATATTTAATGACTGTAGGTAAGACATGAGAGCATTTAACAGGTAAGTGTGCACTAGTGTGGCAGTAGTAAGTAGGTAGACTTCGAGCCAGCAGACATGAGGCATTGACAGTCACGGTGCAAATGATCATCCTCTAAGGACAGTGTGTGGGGGTGGGGCTCGGGAGGGTGTAGTGCAGTGAAGAACTTGTTGTCATATGCATTATAATTCAATATCATTCTGAACAATTTACTTATGGTATTGAGGGGGTATTTTTATGGCAACACTTTCACTTGAGTTTTTTTTTTTCAATGAAGTACATTTTAAGGTTTAATATAGGATAGGAATGGATTCTTCCACATCTGGACACACAGTACGTACTCTTCTACACTTTTCTTCCACAATCGTGTGGATATCTACAATAAATGTTTTCTTGAGATGCAACCAGTGTCTGTTTTTAATTCTGCTTGTGTTTTTTGTTTTTGTTTTTTCTGATTTAACTGAAGGTTGCACCTAATCTTGCCACTAACATAAGCTTGCATAGGCCTTGGACAAAAATCAGCAAAGAATTACTCTGGACTGACAGTGACCCTGGAACAAGGATAAGCATTCCTTTTGGTATTGTCTTGATCAAGGAATACTAGTATCTGCCTGAGATCTTGATAAAGGTTACATAACATGTTATGTAATGTTTTTGTGCATGTGCTTTACTTATGGTGCCTGATATTACAGTTTGAAAAAAAAAACAAAAACAAATAGAGCACATATAAATACATGTTAAAGGGATTTTGATTCTTTATCTCATCTTTAAACAGTTTAATCAGTTTCTTTTCTGTTACATAAGACTTTGAGAGGGAGCCTATATACAGTACCTATAGATTTCAATCTTACACAGCTGGAGGGGACAACCTCATAAAGATGTTCAGGTTATTTTTTTAGGGACAGGAAAAATATGCATGTATGTGAAAAGCAAACGTAAAAAGTTATCACAAATGAACAAGCAAAGGTACAGTGTTTAAACAGCATGATTCAGATTAAATGGGCAACATTCCTGTCTATAAAACCACAGACAAGACAAATAAGATGACCTCATTATATCTTCAACAGCATCATCAGTCTGAATAGCAAACTATTGATCCGAGAGGGACCTATGAATTAAGGTGGGTCAAATAACAGGCATTTTTGTGACAATATCATGTTTAAGATAATAGTGCATTCCAACCAAGACACATGTTAAAAATTGCTCTCATTCAAGTCAAAATGTATATTTTAAGGGTTAGATTGCCTATTCCTTCTTTCTAGTCCAATATTATGAACATTGTAGGATTATTTAAAGAACATTTTGTTTTGCTGAAGCAAAAGCAAAATCAGAGTAAAACACTACTACTACAGAATGGCCCCATTTACATTGCATTGATTTGATTTTTGTTACTACTAATAAAATGTCAGCATTATACCTGTTGTGGAGGTGTTTTATGTAGTGTTGGGTGGTTTAGTCATTATAAATTGTATGTATTGTTCTCCATAAACTGGATGATTTTTATTGAAAATGTAATCTGGAAACTCCTCAAATGTCCCTCTGGAGTATATGTTTGCTTTACATACTTTCCAACACTGATCATGAATAAAGTATGAGCCGGTTTGGTTTATATGTCCAGTGGGTAAGATGTTTTGCAGTCGCCAGTATTCAGCCGTTGGCCTTCCCTTTGTTAGGGGAGTTATATATAGTTGAACAAGTTCAAACTGTAATTCAGCCGCTTACCAGTAGGCCACTCATGACACAAATGCAGGTCAGTAGCACAAACATCCCGGAACTGCAGCTTGACTATGTTCCTCAGAAACTCTTTGGATCAAAGGACGATCGACTTCGATGAATCATTAATTAGTATAACTATATTTGATGTGTATTTGTAAGTGATATCAGTTTGGTTTCTGTTATCATTTCTGTATATATTGTGTTTTGTTATAAAAGGGGAGGGGACTTGAGATTGTTAAGAACTGTCCCGTAAAGTCATTGGTCAAAACTACAACTGACAATCATGTCGTCCAATCACAAGCTGTTGCGGCGAGCGCTTTGGTCCAATCTGCATGAGTTATGCAAATCGTGAAACGAAGTTTCCCCAGTAGCAGCACACTCCGGTGACAGCATTTAGCTTTCAGATGTTTCATTTTCTGTTTGATTAGCAACGACAGGAAGGCTTTATAGCGAGGTATAGCCGTGGATTACCTGAAACGCAACGTTTCCGCTATGTTTGCTCCAAGACGTTCCAATTAACCAGTTATCAGAGCTGATAGCTAAGTTCACGGCTAACAGCTAGCATAGCTATCCAACGATTTCGCCGGTACAGACGGTCCTCTTTGTCTGACAGGGGAAGGCGTGCTCTTTTGTTAGGCTTTTCCTTTTGTCCATTCGGGAAAGAGGAACTGTTGGGTCAGTATTTCACAATTATCTGCTGTTCCAAAAGTATTTAGAAAATGCAAATCGCCAAAAAATACTTCTCAGAAGGCCTTATTCAGTTAACGATCTTGCTCAGTTTGATTGGAGTTCGTCTGGACATCGACAGCTACTTAAGCGGCTATTATTCGCCTCTGATAGAGATTAACTTGGGTCCTAGCTCAGCTTACAGCCAGACACCCTTTCATAATTTGAGAGACACTCTTGACGGATACAGTGTGCATCCGAAATGTCCCGAGTTGGACTATTTCTTTGCAAGTCGCCGGCTATTAGATGAGGTGAGGACCCTTGGCTCACCGCGGTTCCCCACACAGTTGAGCGCATGGCTGGTGCACCAAGTATCTTCCACTGACAAGACTGACTGTGGGCCTTCAACCAGCAACAGCACTGATACCAGCTCAGGGTTAGAAAGCCCCGGGGACGAAGCCAGGGATGACAGTGAGCACCTGCCTGACAGTAGCCAAGAGGTGTGCCAAACAACCCCTGAACTCGGACAAAGGCCTTGTAGCGCTGGACCCTGCGGGTTTCTTAAAGAGGCAAGTGTTTGTGAGAAATGCATTATAAAGTTTAATATATCTTGCTGCTTACTAAGATACATTACCATAAAGCATGGCTGTATAGCTAAAGTAATAGGGTGGACTACAGTTTAAACTTCCTCAATGCTTAACCGAAAAGCTAATGCTATCACTAGCTAACAGGCAGCCCTCACCCATGTTATACAATGATGGTTGTCAACCCAGCAACTTGCTATTATGTCATTATGTCCCTCGTGCACCAGGAAACAAATACACAACATGATAGCCAATTCGCAAAACCTTTTTTTTCTCATTTTACATTTTAATTGTGCATGTTATAAACTGAAATTCATTGATGCAAGTTATTTCCTCGTTTGATTAGGGGACTTTTATTATGACAACTCAGTTTAACAATACCTTACTGGTCTAGTTTAACAAGTAACTTATCAGTGCAAGCTTTGAACAAGATAGTCAGATGGTTGTAGCATTGCAATTATTCAGTTAAGCATCTGTTGCACGCGTCACCCGTCACTGCGTGATATTAACCAATGTCTAAACAGCCAGACCAGTAAAACAAACTTCACATACACTGGTGTATTGGGCCATACAGCTGCAAAATTGCATTTAAGAGGTTCAATCATACATTGGTAAAAAACACTTGCATATGTTCTGGTTCATATTCTATTTCATAAACTACCATGTGGAATCTGTGACTGTCATAAAATTTGTAAAACTGTAATCACACCCAGGCCTTTATATTCTGCACTCCCAATGATCCAGTCTTTCTAGCTCAGGGTAGAAGCAGCTGCTTGGTGGATGTTATGTCCTAGGGGCAATTGATGTCGCCAATTGTGTAACTATATCCCCTTTCTTCAGTCTCAACCGCCAGCTGTGGGCCTTGTGAGGTGGAGAAGTGAGGCTTAGACCCACACCCTGTTTGCTTACACAAAAGTGGTGGTCCATACTTGAACACTGCCCCCCTTCAAGCTCCTGTTAACATGGATAATGTGATGTTGACACACATTTTTCACATAGGATAAGATTTCATTTTTTGGGGGAAATACAACGTTTCAAAGGAGAGGACAGCTGTGATATATTTTAGAGTAACAATCAATAACTATCTACATTAACTGAGCCATTTGGAGCTGGAAACTCCTGTTGAAATCGACAAGCTCAGGCAGATCTGGGCTGATGTGATGAACATTCTGTCATATTTTGCCTCTAGCATTAACATAGGAAAACTGACTCAACAGTCTTTCTCTTTTCAGCAAGTGAAAATCCACCCCCTGTTATCACTGGGGAATAGAGAATAATCTTTTGTACATGTATAGATAAATCAAGAATATTGTGTCTATGGCAGGCAGCTGGTGGCCCACATTAAATGTTGCACTCAGGGTAATGGGAGTGCCTACCAACATCTAACAGGGCTGGGTCATGTATGAGAGTAATTAGTCTGGCTATTGCTATATTAAGAAATCCTAAGCCCTACTTTCATTGCTTTCATGCATTGCAAATGGTCCTGGCCACTGTTGATGGGATAATGAAAAGTTGGGGTTAATTTTATTCTGCTGTCACTCTCTGTGCCCTTCAGGATTACAACAACTTCATATTTTTTTAGAAAAGGTTCCTGTCAAAACAATTATTTTTGCCTTTTCTTTGCCTTACCAGGAGGAGGATGCAAAAGTTAAAGAGGAGGTAGAACCTGTCCCTCTAACTCAGCTGGCTCACAGTTCCACACTGGAACAAGAGGTATGACTGAGTTTGACACACTGTTTCTTTCTTTTGTTGCTGTTTACTGCTGAAGATGTTAAACATTGCATCAATGTTTTGAACAGTTTCAGATTATTGAGCCAAGGCCATAATGGTTTATGAGCACACACTACTGGGTTAGTCATAATATGCCTGTCACACTTGCATAACATTACCAATCATGTGGCAGTGTTGAAAATTACATTGTACCCTTTTTAGACCAGAAAGTTATCTTCCCATGTGACTGCATCACTAAAATTGCACCAATTGGATGACAGTGCTGTTGTGCTAACACTGTGGAGGATTAGGGATGTTGACACAGTATTTACTCCTTGTCTAATAAGACAAAACTGTATTTCAGTTCCTTTTCCTAAAAATCTATTCAGCTAGGTTTTTCTAGAGCATGATGTATAATTGTGCCTTTTTAGACTGTTTTTCCAACATATACTGTTTTAAGCTCTACAGTCACATTGGAAATATAGTTTAGACCACTGACTTAGTCTGTGCCATGCTTCCAATCTTAATGTTATGTGGTTGCCTGTTATTGTTTAAAATAGGAGTTGTTTTTAAAGTTGCCTTGTTTATTTTCTTATTTTTCTGCTGTTAATTAGATAAAGATTTTTCTCTAATGCATGTCGAAAGAGTACATGCAAGCTATCATTTACAAAGCAGTGAACACACCATGATAGAAGCAGTGGGTTTGGTACATCACTCTTGACGTGTGAGTCCTGGGATTTAGATTCTCAGGATTTTTCTTGAGAAGTAAATAAATGAAAGGATGAAACATACCCTCCATATTTCCTGTTTCCCTTTTTCAGAGTCTGCTTGAAGGAATCACTGCACTGTCTGATCCAGCACGCCACCAGCCTCCCACCCTTGATATTGACCAGCACTGGAGCAATTTACTCTCGCTGTCTGACCTTGACGTAAGTTGTCCCCTCATGCTCATTAGATACTTGGTAATCAATTTAACATGAAACTTAATATCATTGTCACAAACAAATCCAGTTGCATAATCTAAAATCCATCATTATGTGACAATGGAGAGTTACAGTCCCCTGTGATGATCATCATCATGTGGGGGTTTTCAGACTACAAGTTCCACTCAAATTAATGTTTCCCATGTAGGACTTGGACTCCCTTGTTACTGACACAGACATCACCAGCGCCATCAGCCAGGATGTTAGTTTGCATGATGCTATGGTTAACAACGCTGGAGGGTTTGGTGTGGCGTCTGACAGAGTTGAGACCAGGCCAGTTGCTCAACAACAACGAACCCTCTTCCGACTGGAGTCCACCGGCTCTTCACACTCGGACGCATCACCAGGGATGGCGGTGGGCCTGGCTGCTCTACCCTTTGCTTCAGTATGTAACTTAACTGGATCCAACGGTGCACTAGGTGGCTGCCTGGATGAAGCTGTGTTTGACCAGATCAATCAGCTTGGTTTGGAAGGACTGGACACCCAGCTGATGGGCTCTCTTGAGAGCATTGACCCACAGGTCCTGGAAGACTTGGACTTGGACTCAGACTCTGGTCTCTCTTTGGAGAGCAGCTCTGGAGGTCCAGTTTCCCCAGGTAGGTTCACGCTCTTAAAAGTACTTGTGCATTAAATGTCTATATTGTAATGACCTGTGAAACCATAAAACTGTTTATTTAGGTGAATTGGCAAGAATCGGGTGCTGAAGTAGTTAGAATCAAAATATTGTAGGTCCACATTAATAGAAGTTTAGGTTAACTAGCCAGTTTAGCCATCCTGGCTAATTTTCAGCATCATAGTCCTATTAATTGTGCAATCTTGCTGCTAAGACTCATGTAAACTATAATTTAAATATCAAAATAGTGTTTTTGAACGTTGATACAGTATCACAATTTTGCAAAACTAAAGTGTATCAATATTTTCTGACACCCCTTTTATACACACTAATACAATAATTTCTCACTGCAGGCTCATCTGAGATGTCCTCATCATCCAGTTCTTACTGTGAAGATGAGTGTGGAGCTACAGGCTACAGCAGTGAGGTGGACTCAGTCCCTTCAAAAGGCATCCTGGACTGCAACACAACATGGTCCCCGATTGACCTGAGTGAGAATGTGTGGCACGACCACAGCTACTCTTCTCCTGCTTTCTTCCATCAGCCATCAGTAACACTTCCCCACAAAGGCATCAAAGAGGAGCCGCTTAGTGATGATGACGGGCCAAAGCTTGAAGAGCGAGAGATGAGTCGTGATGAGATGCGCGCCCGTGCCATGTGCATCCCGTTCTCCGTCCTGCAGATCGTCAACATGCCAGTAGAGGAGTTCCTGGAGGTCCTCGATGGCCACGGCTTCTCCCCTGAACAGGTGACACTCCTGAGAGACATCCGCAGGCGGGGGAAGAACAAACTGGCGGCGCAAAACTGCAGGAAGCGTAAACTAGATGCCATCACAGGGCTGCAGCAGGAGGTGGAAAGGTTGCATGCTCAGAGAAACAGGCTACTGAGGGAGAAGCAGCTTACAGCCAAGACAATGGGAGCTGTGGGCCAGCAGATAAAGCAGCTAACCAGAGACGTCCTGTCTCGGCTGAGGGATGATTCAGGACGGCCCCTGAACCCGGAGAGATTCACCCTGCAGTGCGGGGCTAACGGAAGGGTTGTAGTTCAACCTGTAAGGCGGCCTGTCTCATCATCAACAGGCAACAAAACGGACAAGAGGAAGAAGGAGAAAAAGCAATGATGCAGTAATGTCAGCTGAGACTTGAGCTTTTAGGTTTTGGGATATTTCTGAACTTACTTGCCTGACTCTGGTTTTGGGATCTCCTCTTTTTGAAAAAGTGTGTGTGGATTCACCGCTGCTGGGAGCCTAAATCGGCAAAAAAAAAGAAACTCAGAACATGGATTAATTAAGAAAAATGTAAATAAAAATTCTCCTGGGGAAAATGTAGCTTACACACTGGACATGCTTTGCTCATTGAGGATGGACAAGGCACTCAGGGCAGTTTAAGGGATCAGCTAAGATGCTAGCGACGCTAGCAGTCTCTTTTTGTGCCTGTTAACATTAAAGTCACAGATTTTACAAACAAACATAGACAACCAGAAATGTCTAAAGTCAACATGGGCAAGCAGAAGTGTGACAATTACAGGATGGAGGTCTCAGAGGAGGATTCTGTTTGTTTGTTTGTTTGTTTGTTT
>JAOWBC010000539.1:11431988-11468626 GCA_028566105.1 Hypoplectrus providencianus | reverse complement strand
CCACCCCCCCCCCCTTTTTTTTTTTTTTTTTTTTTTTTTTTTTTTTTTTTTTTTTTTTTTTTTTTTTTGCTATTCTCAAAACACAAATAACCTATTGAGTCAAGCTGTGCAAGAGCGAATAACTGATTCCCATAAGTCAACTCAAGTGCAATACAATAGAGCAAGACCATTCATAATCCCTATATTGACCTTAGACAGAAGAGCTCCAATGATGTTTTTTAAAAAATTCCCCCAAAACGCACAACGTCCAGTAATAAAGTGAGCCAAACATTTCATAATGACCCCCCCTCCTCTCTCTGTGAGTATTTTTTAGTAAATGTGTGTTTGATAAATGACATCTAGTCCACAAGTAGTCTGTTTTGGCTACTTTTAACGCACGAGGAAATACAGCAGCAACCCCTCATAACCTGCCTGCTACTGCATGCTGCCGCTGTCCCCGAGCCAGAGCCACAGCCCGCGTGTTTAAACAAGCTATAAAAATGAATTATTACCAAACGCACGCAGAGACTCAGCCCCCTTTTAGCACAGGAATTGGGGAGTCCCGTATGAAAATGTAAGTGGGGTTTTATTTGTGCACATTACGCCACAATTGGTCTCCTTAATGTCCGTCTCATTCATGCCACGGAGTGATTTATGAGCTCCTGAAGGCAAACATGGCTCGGGTATTTGCCTGCAACATGCACACAATGTTAAGAGCCCTGTCCAGGCTCAGATCCGTGCTGGCGTGTTTGCTTTTGCTCTCCAAAAAAGTATGAAGTTTGAGGGTGAAAATAAAAATAATCTGCATTTTGGGTTTTCTGTTTGCAGCTGGAAACAGTGCCAGCATGTCTGTGCAAAAAAAAAAAAAAAAGAGAAAGAAAACTAAAGTAATTTCAGCAAAATAATTCATTCTTTTTTGCATCAACTTTAAGTTAAATGAACTGCTAATTTACAGGTATTTAAAAAATAATTTTACAGCGTGTTTGAAAAAGTTTTATCAGCAAAGTTTTAATTAATAAAATAGGTACGAATTTTAGTGAAGAAAAAAAACGTTTTGTATTTCTATTAACTCTACAAAACAAACCGAATTGTATTGAAACAAATTCTACAGTAAAAGTGAAATTCAATGACATGTCTCCCCTCAAAACTCAACGCGCACTGAGCTATATATATATATTCATTACCAACCTGTTGTGAAATTTGCATAACGTCTCTATCTTTTCATGCCCTATTTCTTTTATTTTGCATATTCTCTACATGAATAATTCAAGCCAAAAATACCCAGTGTGGAAATAGATAAAGAAAAGACTCATAACACCAGAAAAAAGGGATTGTAGCAAGTTAATTGTATTCTAACAAAAATATCCAAGACATTGGAAGCTATACAAAAATAAAATGACCAGGTTCCATAGGCCTAATATTGTATAATTATTCACAAACACTCATAATTTCCATTCCAAGAGATCAATTTGTTATGGTAACTACAAGCCTTACGTTTGAGTAGAGCTATTTCAGTGATTTCATCTCATCCTTACCTTGTATTAATCGTCAAGTCAAATATCAACAGAATAAATGTGCCGAATATACAAATAACATCAGAGTTAATAGCCTGATATTTATAGTCCCGGAAGAAGAGAGGGGAAAAAAAGAAAGCTATTGTGATTGATTTCAGTTAATAGTTCAGATGCTGCAGGTCGATTGTAGTTAGAGACTCCGAGAAAAAATAGAAACTGTCCGTAGAAATGTCCACGGGGCTGTCCAGAGACTCTGATAAGCTCGGCGAGGCTGCATCGGAGAGCTGTAGGCAGGAATCCGAGGAGAAAGCTTGGAAATCGTGTATAGAAACATCCAGGGCCGGGGGACTGTCGCCATTGTCCGGGCCAGATGCCGAGCCTGGGCCCATTGTTGACATGCAGCCCGGAACAGTGGGTGACGGGTTGGGAAAATGTTTCAGATTTTTGTCATTGCTGTTCAGCGGCGCAGCAGCAAAGCCCATGGCCTCGCCATTGTGGAGCGGCTGTGTGGAGTTATTCTGAAAGGAGCAGGTATCTCTCTCCAGCAGGGCCCCGCTCCGCTCGTACAAGGGGCCCTCGTCCTCGTCCTCGCTCTGGATGCCGTCCTCGGCGCCCGGCCCTTTCCCCTCCCCGTTGTGGTTCTCCTTGCTCTGGGTCTGCCGCTTGTGCTTCATGCGCCTGTTTTGGAACCAGACTTTAACCTGCCTCTCTGTCAGATCCAGCAGGGCCGCTATCTCCACCCTCCTCGGCCGGCACAGATACTTGTTGAAGTGGAACTCCTTCTCCAGCTCCAGCAGCTGCGTGTTGGTGTACGCTGTCCTCAGCCGCCGGGAGCCCCCACCTCCCCCTCCACTCTCAACAATCTCAGGCGAGCCTGGAAAATAAGCATCACGGTAGCATTGGGATTAAAAAACGCTGGGCACCACAGTTACATAACCCCCGCTGCCAGTGAATCTAACATTATGGGGCTCGCAAAAGCCAACCAGAGAGTGGCTCACAACACGCTGCACCAAAATGGCCGCTTGGAGCTTTACTGACCCAAGCTTATAGCCTGTGGACATTTTATCCAAAAAATCATTACAGCGTCAGATTGTTTTACGCATAAAATAACAGCGAGCAGCGTGAAGCAAACAGTAAAAGCAGTGAGGTCCAGGCTGGCGTGGGATACTAATGAATGCTCCAGCTGCCCTCCTCGGCAACGGCACTCCATCACTCTTCATTACTGTCACACATCAAAACTCTGCTACGGCTAGGGGAATAAATCATCTTACATCACCAAACTTTACGCAAAACTTTTTTTTTTGCCTTGCTTCATACACAATCACACTAAAGTAACAACCATAGATCTTTTATGAAACCCCCTCTGTAGCCGAGTTGTTTTTGGTTTTTTAAAGAAAGGCCTATGTGAGCTAAGAATTTAGCAACACATAGTTTTGCAGCGAAGTGTTTTGGAAATCACCCACCTTTTGGAGAAAAGCACACGGGTCCATTGGAAATGGCGGTAGCGGTGGAGGTCGGCAGGTGGTTCCTCTTGGAGGCTTTCTTCTCCCGCATCCAGGGGTACTCCGGGGGTAAGGAGGCTGTGGGCAGCGGGCTGCATCCGTCGGGGCTGTGTCTGGGCCGGCCGTGCCGCGGATGGCTGCCCGGATTCAGGCTGGGAATGGTCTGCTCAAAGGGAGGAGGAATCAGTGTCGGGCGTGAAAGCGTCGAGCTCTTGATTGATGAACTTTGAAATGAATCAGCGACAGGGGGGAAAGATGTCAGGCACTCAGCAAGCGACGGCTGACTATTGATAAAACCGCTCTCTCGCTCGAATTCGTAATTCATCTCCGCTCCCTGAGAGCCGAGGAAAGTTTGCACGCGTATTTTTATAAATGTTGCGGCTCAGTGAGGACGAGAAAGAAAAAATCATTAAAAAATCTCCTGGTGGTGTTTTTTCTATATCACTGATTACGGCCGTATGGGGACCGAGCTACTATTAAACTATTGAATTCATGGAGACAAGGTTGAAATTGGACCGAATTGCCTGTCACATGATTACCTCTGCCCAATGACAATTTGGGGTTTAATCAAAAGGAGCCACTGTCTGCCTGATTGATCCAAAAACTCGGATGAAGAACGCCTCGCTCAGCTGGGGGACGACTGTTTTTATTTACATCTTTGTCCGCTCAGTTTATCCTCCTCTCGCCCCAACAGTCCAGTCCACTAAGCTACAAAATGTGTTTTTTAAGAATGGCTGACGCTCACTATTACAGGGAAGGGAGCCCAGCCTAGGGTGCGCGGATTCGTGCACTCCTCTTTCTCGTATTGTTTGAGGATGTCAGTCGAGAACGCCCCCACCACACACACACACACACACACACACACTACAGACACACACACACATTTCACGCCAGTAGCTATTCATATAGGCAATAGTCAGCCTTCAGATGTGAAAAAAAACATACCTCAAAAACTGATATTGAGACTTCTGGACAGAAACCCAACAATCCAGTGTGCTCAGTGAGTGTGGACTCCACAATAGATGTCCTCAAAGATGCATAATAATGAAATATGCAGTGCATCCATTGACATGTGTTGCAATAAAAAGCCCATCCATTAAGTTGATACTGACGGATATGACACGTTTAGACCATTTCTTCCCATAACAGCTGTTTAACATTTACACATCAGGTCTGGAAACTTGTAAAAGAGATACATGCGTGCATGCATGCGCGCTCACAAATATTGTTTTATTATAGGCTATTAATGTAGCCCCTAAAGGTGTGATATTAAAGCACATAGGTAATTCGTTTATTACCAAAAAAGGTCGATTTTATAACGAGGTCATGCGCGTTCATGTGCGCGCACAGACCCACAGACACTAGGTTGAACACACAGGAGCCCTTTGTTTAGTGATTAGTTCTTGCCACATTTTTCGATAACCATCGCTGGCAATATTTTCAATATACCATCCTCATATTTATAATGGTTTCATGTCCATGTGAAGAGAGAAACCACAAGGCTGCTGCAGGGTTTATGGGAGGACAGAAGCTACAATGCTTAAAAAAAAAAAAAAAAAAAATCTCACTCCAGCATCATTTCTACCTGAAATTGCAATGCAGCAAACAGCATCACGTTTACAATCGACCATTTACAATGAATCCATTTGCAGCGTTATTATGTAAATGGCATTGTTATTGAATGGCGCTTCCCTGTAGTGTTTGCTTTTATAGCCCTTACTGTATAATCTGTGAAAGCCACATTTGGGATGTTTTTCGTCAAGCTGTACATGTTATATTTTCATTTTGGAAAAAAAAAAAAAAAGAAAAGAAATATGGCTTTATGGTGAGTAAGAGAGGGGAAGAAGAGAAGTGGTAGGCCTCTCTCAGTTTGTTGCTTATATACCAAACAAAGAGTCCTGGAAGCCTGTGCGCGATCAATCTTACTCGCCAAAAGGTCTGACAGCTCGGTGCCCTCACAACACATTTAAGGCTTCTAACTCTCCCCCGGATCAAATGCAGCCAGGAAGCGGCGAGAAACACTGGCCACTCAGATTAGAACCAGTTTTTGCTCACAGTTGTAGCCGGGCTGTCGCTGGAGGGATGTTTTAAAAAAGATAAATCCAGCTGCACAAGATGCGACCATTTCCCTTCTTGAGGAGGCGGTTAATGCGCCACGGTGAGTATAGGGCGAAGCAGCTTCTCCACCTGGCTTTTATCTTCAATGTATTGTGAATGCATTTTACGCACAGACACGTTTTGGCTGTTTTTGTAGACATGCAGGTTTGTGAGCGGACCGTGCAGACGGTGTGGTGAAGGACAGAGTTGCTAGGGGAAGAGATGGATGGCTTTTTTTTTTTTTGGGGAATTACGCACAGGCTTTGTGTGCAAGGAAAGGAGTGGGTGGCGGCATTTAGTGGACCCCAGCCTGTCCTACACACTTGTCTTTACTGCAGGATTGATTTAGGAGCACTTTCCCACGGATGGGACTGCAATGAAAGAAATACAAATCTCCTGTTTCAGTTCAAAACGTTATTTATGCGCTACCTGTGTATGGCGCATATGGGTCAAATCAGTGTCTTGCTGTGGGTGCGTGTGCGCGTGTATGTCTCAGTGTGTGTGTGTCTGTGTTGGATGCAGAAATACTCTGAGCATTTTTTTTAGTGTGACACACCATGGTTCAATTGTTCTAGGTTTCCCTGCTAACCATATGTCAGGGCTAGTAATGTTCATGCCCTTTTATATCAATCAGAGAGGGCTGAAAATTATTTCAATAAAACTGCAGCTGCACAAAGACATAACATATTAACAGAGCAAACATGGTATAAAAAGGTTTAGGAAATTTGATGGGCAATGTAGAAAATTAATACAGCATGTAAAAAAAAGATCTGTTGTTTGTTTTTCCTCCTGAAAAATAATTCTAATAATAAATATTTACAAAGCAATGTAGACATTTTAGCTCCAAGTTTGCATGATTTATATTGCTGCAAATAATTGAGAGAAAATGCCATTTTAAAAAAGCATAATAATTTCTATGCAGGCCCTTCATTTCAACAAAATACACACAGAGGATTTTTTTTTGCAGCTTTCAATTTGTAATTTTTGTTTTGGTGCTGAACTGATTTTAGATTTGTAATATAATGAGGCAAATGTGCCCCGTTTCCGTTCTACTTGAGTCTGTATCCTCTCTGACCGCGTTTGACTGACTGAACATATCAGGGAATTATTTTTCAAACGATTTCTCATTTAGCTTGTTGTCTCCTTGCAGAATCTCCAGAAGAGCCCGTGTGACATTTTTATTATTATGGATGTGCCCACGCAGATGAGAGGAGGGGAGAAGGCCACCCGAGAGTTTTCTTCACGTCGAATCAAGAGGAGGGGAGAAAAAAAAGATTCAATATTTGACTTTAACTGCGGCTATTTCCCTTTCTGTTATTGAATGTTATTTATGGAAGGTGATTTCACATCAATTTGAACGCATAATTATACAAATGTATAGCTTTAGTCATTATGAGCCTTGCTTTATTTTGTCTCTTTTATTGCAAAAATTTGATTTTTTAAAATATTAATCACCCCAAAAATTCCGTTATGAAATAGATAACGTGTAACATGTATGTAATAATTGCAAAATTAGAAATGTATTTTGTTTTTATTTAATAAACTGCCCTGTATTTATTTATGTGATCATATGAAATGGTAGTTTGTGTGTCTAAATTAAAATTACAAGGTTTGCTGCAATTATATTTCAATTCTTTTTTTTTTATTTATTTCTTCGAACTGGAGCAGCGTGGAATGTCTGACATCGAAAAAAAGAAAATTGATGATGTCCGTTTCTTTCTTCTTCTTTTTTTTTTTTTCTTCAACAAAGAAACTGCTAATGTGTGTCCTTCTTTCCACCCTTATTGCATGACTGATTGATTTTACATTCGCTGAGAAAATAAAAACACCTCCTCGAAGAAGCAGTGGAAGGAGAAGAAGAAGAAATGGAAACGTAGCCTGTGATACTGACTACATGTATGGGCTGGAAAAGGGCAGAGACGCGAATTTTTCCACCAACCTTGTCCCCACACAAAGATCGCAGAGGTGTCAAATAATACTAAAGGACTCTTTATCTTAACACCGAACAAAATAAATAACATTAGAAAGTCCAATAGAACAACACAAGCCAGGGAGGTTGCGTGTAAGCTCATGACCCTTGTTTGTGAAAATGTATCCCCCCCTCATAATCCCAGCTCGTGGTTCTAGAAGGATCCTTTCACAAGTGCAACAAAATGCAAAAACACAATTCTTCAACTGCGGATAAATAAAAGACGGACAAATTCACATTCAAAATGAATAACATATGTTCATAATACCCTGTTGTTGTTTTTAAAGAAAATAAAAAAAAAATAAAAAAAAAAGATTAAATAGGCCATATACTGTGCCCCCCTCCCTCCCACTAGACGTCCTACAGCCCAGATAAAGGTCTTTGTGAGACAATGACACGAGCAAATAGAGAAAAAATTCAAGCAAGTCGTGATTATTTATCCTACGCTACTTCACACATCAAACTATAGAGAACATAAACAAAAGCAGAGAGAGAGAGAGAAAAAGGTGGAAGCCGTGGAGGAGGCGCAGAAACAAAGCAGTAATGTGTCTGGAGGTGGATAAGACAATGGGCGGAGTGATCCGGGCTGCGCCACCGCTACAGATGCGTCAGTTTGGGCGCTTCCTGGATTCTTCCCTGAGAGTAGTGCGACGTTAGGTCTGTGTACGTCGGTGTCGGATCACACACTCCGTGATGCTGACTGTTGCCCATTGTGATTGCTCCATTGTAGTCCATGTTTGCGGACGGCGGGTGCGGGAGGTGGGTCAGACCGAAAACGGACGTCCCAGAATTGGGCATTGAGTCGATGTAACCTCCGCCGACATACACGGGGCTGCCCTGCATGTGAGTCCCGTAGTTGCCATTGCCTTGGAGGGGATGCGCGTCATACTCGGGCGTGGCCGAGTCGGTCCCGGGATACCTCTTCTGGGAGGGCGGGCAGTTGTTGAGGGAGCTGTTCAGAGGAGGGGGATATGACGTGGCCATACCGTATGCATTTTGATGAGGTTTATTGTAAGACGTCGGCGACTGGGACTCATAAGGTACACTGTTTACAAGAGAATGCATAGAGTTGAGGTATCCTCCACCACCGCCGCCACCACCGGAGGCCGGGCCCACTGGACTCCGCGGGGACTGTCCCCCAGGGGATGGCATCATTCCGACCCCTTTCTGATCCTTCTTGTATTTCATCCTGCGGTTCTGGAACCAGATTTTGATCTGTCTCTCTGTGAGGTTGAGCAGATTGGCCATCTCCACCCTCCGAGGTCTGCAGAGGTACCGGTTAAAGTGGAACTCCTTCTCCAGCTCCACTAGCTGGGCGCTGGTGTAAGCTGTCCGGGCCCTCTTCGACGCTGCTGACCCCGGAGGACTCTTGTCTCCGGGGCAACTCTCCACTGTCAGGGAGGAGAAGAGGAGGATGTCAATCAGTAATCCATTACATAGAGAGGGAGGCAGAGGGAGAGGAGTGCAAGAGGCAGAGACAGGAGAGTGAAAGCAAAACCGCCTGACAACACGCACAGCTGATAACAGAACTTTCTACCGTCAGGAGAGGCTGCTTTACTATGTAAACATGCCTAAATAGGAGGTTTCATCATCGATTCTTTCTCTCCTCACCCTCACCCTTTCCGTGAGCACGTGCGTGTATATGTTGCAAAGGTCTCAACGTTTTGATAAATCCTCTGCCTACTACAAGGGTTATCACGAGGGCTCCATAAGACAATTAACAATCAGTGTATGGGCACTGTCTGTGCGCACGATACACTAACTGCACAGAAAAAAAAACAAAAAAACTGGAGAATGGCGGTTCAATATCTGATATGGAACCAGGTAACCTCAGTTTCCCTACTAAAACATTTTGACCCTCATCTCCCCCCGTAGTCACAGAGAAGCACACGCGTAATGCAAACACAAGCATTATGTATTCCTCAGGGTGTATGAAGCTGCTCGCCCTGCCCTCGCTGATAAGCCTCCCCCTCTAAGAAGCTGGAGCTTGGCTGCAGAATAGCAAGGTGTTGGTCTACTTACTACTTGCCGCTGTGGCAGGCGGCCAACACTTAATAAATTTCACTACCTGTCGCCCAAACGTGGAGCAAAAGGAATGCAGCATGACATAACCTGACCCATTAGGTTATAAGCGAGATGAAAGAGAAGTTAACACGAGGAATGGCCATGTATGTAAAGTGATAACGATTATTATTGTATATTCTTGTTAAAGGGATAGTTGAATTGATTTATTAAAGGCTGATGTGGGAAACATGCGTTTGTTGAGTGTAGGATTATTGTTATCCACGTGCGTAAAAGGGTTTTCATAAATGTTAGCACCTCAACGTGTTGCTAAAACTAATGAAAAGCCCTTCCCAAACATAAATCACAGTGAAGGGCGACACACTGCTTTGCATTTTAAACTCTTTATTGCGCAAGAGTTCATATGACTTAATTACAAAATGAGAGGGAAGAGAAAGGGAGGACATCTCCACATGGTAGATTGGGGTTGTTTCTGTGCATAGAACCGCACACAACCCCACGACCCTGACCAGAGCAGCAGCTTGCGTGTGTGCGTAAATCGTGCGTAAAAAGCTTCTCGTAAATGCGAACAATTGTGTCAAAAAAATATTGAAAACGTTTTCCAAACAAATATCACAATTAAAGGCGCCATACTGTTTGTTTTAACTCATTCTGTGAATTTAAATCGTAATTAGATAAATTAGCAACTTAATTTTAATAAAGTAAAAGATTAATGATAATGATCTGTGTAATTTGAAGTTAGCGCCATATTAGTAAAAATCCAAATATGAATTCCCTCTATGTCACATGTATATGCCATATTATAATGTTTATGATACATATGTGCGCAATATATGTCAATTTTCATAAATGCTCGCAGTTTGTCAGTTTTTTAAAAGGAATGAACACCATCCCAACATAAATCACAGTGAAAGGCGCCATACGTCTTCGTTTTTCAGTTTCTCATGTATACCTATACAGAAAGGCAATAGAAAGATGAGAATCTATGTTTTGTTTTGTTTTGTTTTGTTTTTAAGTAAGCTCCATAAACACAAATCCCCATATGTGACCTATCAAGTTTCCCCACAGTTAGGCAGGACTGTCTGGGTTGCTTACGTGCGTAAAACGTGCGTAAAAGGTTATCCTATATGTTTGCACGCCATATTGTTGTTAAAATTGATGCAAAATATTCTCAAAACATAAATATCTATAAGTTTAAACAAAAGACGCCACCTTGCATTACATTTCAAACGTTTACTGTAAGAAACTTTCTGTTTCCAAACCATGTACATAGAGACGATCAATGGAAGATAGGCATCTCTTAATTTGTAAGATGAGTTCATGTAAAAACAAAAAGGGAAGAAAGACAGAGAGAGAAACCCCCAAGCTCCCCAATCTGACCCACAAAGTTTTCCTGTCACCAAAACAGCAGGGTGGCTTGCGTAAAAAGTGCCTTAAAGGTTAGTACATAAATCAAAATAAAAGCCAAGCAGCCTAATTTATGACTGTCGAACACTATCTGTACATTAACTGGAATATTACCCATAAAATGTGCAAAATAAGGGGGTCATGGGAAGATAAATTTTTAGGTTGGCTCTATGTAAATAAACACCCCTAAACACAACCCCCCCACTGACCTCACCAAGTCTCCCTCTAATCAAAACAGCAGGACAAACTGAAACAACTGTTGTGCGTGTTTGTTTGTTGTCTCTCCGGGAACATTATGTGATCAGTGAGATGCATGTTTACAGTAGGGACAGGTCAGCTGCAGGGCACAGGGAAAACAAATGGGAGAATCTACTTCTAATGTCGAGGCACTTATTTATTTTAGAGTCTGTAACTTTATAGTTTATTTTTTTTAATGTTTAGGGTATCATTTTTGGAGGAATACCAATGAGATGTGACTAAGCCATAACAGGATATAATAAAAGTAACACTTGTACATGTGCTGTGACTGTGTGGTCATTTTTTTTCTGGCTGTAGTTCATGAATAACTTTAGGCTTCCCCTGTGGGAACAAAATATACATGACACAGTATAATACCACAAACCACTGACTTGAAAATTAACACCTCTCTGACACTGGAGCAGAAAAAAATTAACATTCTCGTGTTGTCCTGTTGCGGTTTGCCCCCCTCCCTCATATCTCCTTACCTTCCCAGCCCACCCACAACCCCTATACATTGTGTCCTCCTTAAAAAATAAACTTAAACAACTTTCTGATCTGTGGAAGTTCTGTGTGTGTGTGTCAGCAGGCTGAAAGTACCTGAACTGGAGCTACTGGTGGGTTTCTGCTTGGTGTTCTGACGGGATTCCTTCATCCAGGGGAAGATCTGTTTGCGGGTAGCAGAGGTCGGGGAGCCGTTCTTGGCACTGGGCTGGTTGGACCCGTTGCTTGTGTTTTGGCTGATAGCACCGGGGGATTGTGAGGGAGGGGGAGGGCCTGAAACTGGCACCTGCGGTTGATTGCTTTCGGGATGAACCTTGGACTGCGCCGCCTGAATGGCTGTGGTCCTGTCGCAGCTCTCCGCCATTTCCCCCGGCTTCTGCAGAGCCACGGAGCCGTCAGGAGACTGCAGGGAGCAGGCAGGTCGATGGTACTCACTTTCCACATGAGAGGCCCGGGGATATTGGACCTGATTGGCATCATAACTGAAGCCATTTGCGCTTTGATATGGGTAGCCACTGTAAATTGCGGAGCTGTCGTAGTAGGTTGCCTTTTGCATCTCGCCGTTTCCCAATATTTATTTCAGAAACTGACAGGGTCTTGACACCCTTGTAGAATAACATTGGCACCCCGTGGTCACGTGACGCCTCTCCGCCAATGGCCTCCTCGGGTGAACCTAGGGTTACAAGAAGCACTGTGAGGAGAAGAAATGGTGGCGATCCATCTTACTTTTCAATACAGGCGTGACACTGGAGACTATGGAAGCAAGATAGGGCCAACAGTTCTGCAGACTATTACCGTTTACCTTATGGCTTACACAGGGCACAAAGGCACGCACTAACCTTGTATTACCATCTGTGCCAAACCACATCAAAACAAAAGCATTTCAGATTGCCAAATCAATTTTAGGACCTAACAAGAGCCTGTGTGACATTTTAAACCGTTTTAACAATAAAACTGTATATAGAGTTACAGGACACATTTTAGAGAAAATGCTGTAGGTAAAAAGGGTGCTGTGGGGAATTCTTATTACCACACAGGAAGAATAATATTTCTGTGACAATGTTATTCTACCAACAAGGCTGTCAGCAGTATATCTGATTTCATGAGAAGCAAGTGAATGTATTTGCAAACTTTCAACCTTTTTTTTTTGTTGTTTTCCACTAAAAGGAGAAATATTCCTTCAGTAACAGGGTAGATCTCTATGCGCCCTGCTTTCCCGGCCACCTGAAGCAAAACAGAAACAACCGCATTCCCTTCCTTTTCTTTCTTTCTTTCTTTTTTTTCTTTGCATGCTGCAAGATAAATGGAAGGGCCACGAGGAAACCTGAAAAACCGGGCGGGCATCCGTGCATCTCCATGACCACGGTGTGAACTTTTTCCTTGCAAGGCCCATAATAATGGCTGCTGTCGGTGCTGTCTGCGCCGGCGGCCCGTCGCGGTGATATATGGGAGGTCAGTGGGCCGGGACGGCCTGCTCGGAATGAGCGGGCCGGTGAGCAGCCAAGCTCCGGTGCTCAGGCGGACCGAAACGCGGCGTGGCACAGCGAGAGCCTGCTGCTAAAGCACCATAACTCATGCAGGTAACCATGGGGATCAGCCTCCATAAGATTATTGGGGGAACTATAAACCATAATAAGACAGATCTACGGGTCAGCGTGGGGATATTTCTCATAATGTGACATTACTAATGAAATAGAGGAAAATCTAATGTTGACTCCTGCTGTTTTTACGTTGCCATTAAAAATCGCAAAGAGCAATACAAAATAATGATAATAATAATTGTTATTATTATTGAAATGATCATAATAATTACAACATTCTAAAAACTAAAATTGTTCAACAGGCCTACTTTTAAATTAAAATACTAAATAATAATCTTCAGCTGAAATTAATTCTCAAACCGAGTCTATTCATTTACAATTCGGATGTGAAATCATGCAGTTCTTTGTTCTGCACTCTGGCTTTAACAATTGCAGCCGATCCAATGGAAGAAGCAGATCATTTGTATATTAAATAAAAATTAAAAAGGAGATTAAATAGATTAGATTACATCAAACATGTTTAATTTTTATCCAAACATCACATTTAAACTACTGACACTAAAAGGCCCTGGTGTTAATCATCTGATAGTAAATGTGACCCCCACATGTGAATATGCTCCTATAAGCTGCAATAAATAATAATAAGACTTGCTGTTTTCACAGTCCATATGTGTAAAGCCGCCTATAGCTCCGGAGCACACACATGACTGGAATGCATTTTCTTAAAATGAGCGCAAAACAATTTAGAGTAAAAATGTCGAGCAGCTCTGACTCTGTGCAGCCGTGCAAAAGCAAACGAGTGTAAAAATGAGCAGCTGAAGCGCAGACTGAGAGGAAGGTGTCTCCGCTGCTTCTGCACTCACGATGACCTGGGAAAAGATATCAGCAAGCTTTGTGGTGTATATCTCCAGGCGAGCCGTTGCGATAGTCATAAAAGCCAGAGAAAGAGAGACAAATGACAGACTTTTCTGCTGCAGCCCTCTGCTCCGCGTTAGAGGAAAATCTGGCTGCTCGGCTCCGTGTGTGTGTGTGCGTGTGAACTCTTCCTGAACCGAGATCTAAGTCATACGGTGATAAATCACGGCGCGACACACAAACTCCGCCATTTACAACCGAGAGGGGAGCCTATTTCTGGCCTGCTTACCTTCTCCTCTGACGACCAATGCAGAGCACCGAGCGATATTTTCTCATTCAGCGACGAAATCGATCAAAGCAGTAATCCAAGAGAAAAGTTTCAAAAAAAGGCAAGGCAGGGCTGGGCTGGGTTGAAGCAGCAGCAGCAGCAGCAGTGGAGGAGTGCGCCCTGCCATGCACCAGGCATTAGCAGCCACAACAAAAAAAAAAAAAAAAAAAAAAAGAAAAGGGAAGAGCCGAGAGAAACCCCTTTCCTTTTCTCTTTTTTTTCCCCTACTCGACGTGGATGGGTAAACCGAGATTACGAAAGCAGGCGTGAGCAGTCAGGTCAGAGAGATAAGAGTTATCTGGCCTCAAGATTGGATTTATCGTCATGCTATAGAGCAATAGCCAGGGCTTCATAGCAATATTAAAGTGAGCCAGGGCTATGCTAGACTATGTGATCCTCCAGCAGTACCATGCAGACACCAGTGAACTGCCCCGAACCACAGCGTCACCATAGACAAAAAAAAATTATGCAAATAAGTAGCGCCTTGGAAAGCCAGTTCAAATCAAGTGGCTGCCTCTCCTCCTCCTCCCCCCAACAAATGAGGTAGTCAAGACAAAAAAAATTATCTCACAAATAGCAAGCAAGCTCATCCCTTAAGTGTTTTAAATCTTTTTTTGTTATTATTATTTACTCCTGCAGTGGAATTATGAGCCCAGTGGATGTTGGAGAGAAGGGGGAGAATACAAAGGAATAATGAGCCGCTGCCCATGCTGCATTTCCATTTCCACGGGACATAAAAGAGCTCCTATCCGCGGTTTAATCATTAACCCACTTTTTTTTTTTTTTTTGCATTTAGTCCTTTTTTTTGGCACAGGGGACAATTCGCCCCTGCGCCTTGTTATTATTCCTCTTTCTGCGTTTGCTTCTAACACAACTGAATATTATTTTAAGATTAGAAAGCACAACAACTTGAGATCAAAGTCGGTGTGTATGAAGGGGGAAAAACCCCACCAGGAGCAGGGTGTGAAAAATGGGAAGAAGGTTCATCACCAAAAGGCAGAGCGGAGGACATGCAGCGAGGAGCCGGCAGCAGGGGGAATCCCTCTGCATGGTAATGCTTCTTTCTTTTTGCAGCCAAAAGAAAGAGAGAGAGAAAAAATAGATTTATGTCCCTCTCAGCTTCCCCGGGCTGTAAACACGTCCAGAGCTGCAGCTTCTCTGCTGGTTTCAGGCTCTGGGACAAAATTCAATGACACAATTAAAAAGATAGAAGACACGGACGGCGTGGGAGGGTGAGTGGGACTAAAAAATTTGACGCGTGAGGATTTTGTTTTTAGCCGACTCTGCTTTTTCTTTTTTGAACGCAAAGTAGTCCCTCTGTATAATTATTTACTTCTTTGTGTTTTGCTAAAATGCTGATTCGTCTGTTTCATTCGGCCCTGGGCTGAGGGTGAAATGTCAGCGAGGTGGTGGTGGTCGTATACTGCCGTGCGTAATTTTGCGTAAAGCAATGTGGGAGGAAAGAAATAATGAAAGAAAATCCATTAAAAAAAAAACTTGAATGCTATAAAGTATAGCAGCTACAAGCAGATGGCTTTCACTGGAAGTAGTTTTTGAAAGGAGTAAGGCACCGCTCCAAGAGCTGCGATTCCCCTCGTCACTTTTATAGTGACAAATTACACCACAAAGACAAGTGGAAGAGAAGGAATTATTGCTCTCGGGCTGGTCATATTGCTGCTACAAGGAAATGTACAAGCCATAGGCTGCTGCTCGATCCCTAAGAGTGCTTTGGTGGGCGTGTATGGTACTTATTAGAAATTGAATAAGGATATCACCATCGAGCATTCATAACACAAATCAATAAAGATATATGGACTTACCGAAGGCAGTTCAAGGTGTCTGGGAGACCGTGCGATGGCCTGAATTCACTCGGCTGGATTTCTGCAATGAGGAATAAACATTTTCAGTTCCTGGCAGTATAATTAAACATTTTATCTCGTTCTGGGAAATGTATTAGTGTGCGTTTTAGGTTGGAATATATGCTGCCGATATAACTCGTACGTTTTTATTTATAGAATAATTATAATAAAGCTTTTGATCCTGTGCGTAAATGTTTAGGCCTTATTTTAAAAAAGGCGCAAAATGAAACATCTCAAAAACTGGCTGACCTAGATCTATTAAAATTCGATGCAAGATTTTTTAATAGTTATTTTGGGGTAAATTTTTAAATGCAGCAACACGCTCGTCTTTGTGTTGAGGTATGGTGTCTTTACAGCTTCGAGGAGCTATAAACTGTTTAGTATTTCGCAACAAAATCATAATCATAATCAACCAAAATACACAAATATGCAGGAAACACAAGAGCAAAAATCTAATAGAAAAACTACAAAAACGAAAGCAAAAATCCAGAGAACATCCTCATCCAAGAACAACATTACAGCTAAATTATTGCAACTTAATATTACTAATAACAGAAAAATGGGGCCAATGCAAATAACGTGTTTGTTGTTTCCCTGCTGGCCGGTAAGCATTTTCTCCACAAACGGATCGAATAGTCATTAGCTCTCGCGCACCATCTTCCCCAAGTCCCCGCGCCCATAAATCAAGCAGGAGCGCCGTGACCCCAGCGCGGCCGCGCGGTCGTGGATGGCACTCCGTCTTCCATTATATCCTCGTTTCCCTGGCGGAGCGACACAACCCCACCGCTTTCCCCCACTTTTTAAGAAGCCAGTCCTGATGCATCATATACACACACAATAATAATAATAATAAAAAGAAAAACAGGTAAAAGGTGTATTGTTTGATAGAAGCGGTTGAACCTTAGAGGAGCAAACCGCGCGCTCTGTTTGTTTCTGGGAAGCAGATATTTAAATGGCCGCTTTATTTACAAACGCTCGCGCAGGCCTATTTATCCCAAATGACTGCTTCGTGCCATTAAAGAATAAATAAATCAGAAATATGTCTTTCTATTCCAGGTTTAAGCTTATAGTGGCTTTATTATAATGTTCAGCCTAGGAAGCACAAACTGGAACAATGCCTTTCTCTTAATGGTCCATCCAAAAAACCTGAAATCATTCCTTTAATATGCTGTGTGTAAACTCTGAAGGCCTATTTATGTTTCGCTTGATCAGCTCTGATGAATCGGAGATATTAACAGATAGGTGGATATCGATAGCTTCTTGGTACCTGTCTGTTTCGTCGCCCTGCAGAAGCCCTGGACCCCTATTTTACTGACCTCTGCCTCGCGCAGCAATAACTCACGACGGTAATGAACAATCGGCGGAAATACCTCAAAATAAAATCCATCCTCCCAAAGCTCGGGCTCTGACTCTGTCCGCGTGGAAAAACATATCCGTCCGTGACAGCAGTATAATACATCCACAGAGCCGGGATCCTCTCTCTTTCAGCCTGCCTCTCTTTTTCTGTTTCTCCCCTCGATAAACAAACTACAAAGACCGGACTCCCCTCACGGAAAGTGGGGGTAACCCGCATATAATCAGCATCATATGGCCAGACCGGGGCTCCGGTTTTTCTTCCCCGTGCCATAACATCGCGCAGTATTATGCGCCCTGCTCACGTGACGCAACGTCAACTTAAATCCCTTTTATTTGAGCCCGTGAATCATTAATGGAGGCAGTCATTGCCCCTGAGGAGAAACGGATCAGTTTGGAGGGAGAAAAAAGAGGGGTATGTGACACTGCAATGTATCTGGCAGAGGAGCGAAGTCTCTCGCAGAGAAGCAGCTTTTCCACGTGTCGCCCATTCAGAGGGAAAGACTGTTCTGTCAGGTTTAAAGTGCCATATATTTGGTGCCTGTTAGCGCCTGAAAGGAGCTAATCCTGTCTGTATTATGCTGAGTTTCAAGTGCAGCCGCAGCTCGGAGCCAGGCTACAAAGCTCAATGTTTTGCGCTGTAGTGTGATAATTCGCACTATGTGACGTGTGGAGAGTTTTTCCCCTTTACAAAATACCATTTAAAAGTGGCAGAATGATTACTCATCACTCCTTTCTCTTTAGCCTGGGCTGCAGAGAGCTTTACTCAATATCGCCCCCCGTCCACAGCCCCACTGCTCGCCTGTCCTACCACTTAATCAGCATTTGGTTCTCCATCAGCAGAAGCCTGCACGGCTGGCAGAATGGGAAGAAAAGGGGTGCACATTTTACCTGTCCTAAATAAGGAGGCTGTGCGTCCCGGTGGTCGTGAGGGGTGCTTGTCAGTCAGCAGTGAGCGGAAAGTGGAGGTGAGGTAACCAAAGAGTGGCTGCTCGACCCCACTGATCACTACATGGACCCCCATTCGACCTAAAAGCGCTTACGCGTTTCCTATGAGCAGCTGACGGATGTTAGAAATTACAGGTTTGTGCAAAGGGAGAGTTTTGGAGGTTTTGAAGAAGGAGGTGGGGTGGTTGGTTGGTTGGTTGGGTGCGTATGATGGCGAAACTGCCGACTAAGACTTATAATCCTGCTGTAGTTTGCCAAGCCCAGCATCATATAAACCAGTCCGTTTCTAAAACGCTTATGTGACTTCTGGCACTACAGGCAGTGCCAGAAAACTCCTAGCCCGGAAGAGCTTCTCTCCTCTCGGCACCGTTTGGCGCTTGTTTTCCGTCAACACCGAGCAGCGGGCGTGGAAAAATCCCACCACAACTATTAATCATTCGGGGCGGACACAGACAGCATCCCACTCCCACATCAGCCTTTGTCTTCTCAAACTACAACTTGAGCGGTAAACTTTTAAAGACAGGAACGGAAACCGGACAGCTCTTATTAATTCGCTTTCCACACTTCAAAAACTGGAGAGAAAGAGGAGGAATTTAATGAGCAGGGTTTTAAAAAATAAACTTTTACGCACAGAGTTTAGACGCACGATGAGTAAAAGAAGATTCTTAACTTTTTGTTTAACATGATGTTTGTGTATTTGTTCTTTCAGTTCCAGATGTGCAGCGTTACTACTGGAGTACATGGCTGGCCGTGACCGTGCTCTGGAAGTTAATCCCACGTTGCCTTTCGCCACCGCACCTGAACTTTTCCCTGACCCGGGCAGAGGCATAGTGGTCGAGTCGAGTGGGGAGTTATTTTGGGTTCCAAAACAAGGAGAAGATTGAAACCAAAGGCCCTCTGGTAGCCTACCTTTTCTTTCAAACTTTTGGTTGCACTTTTTCCATTTTCTCAAAAGTAGTAGTTGATTGATTATGTTTTAAATCTCAACTTTTTTCCCGTAAAACAAATGTCTCAGAGTTATTTACACAAATCAGAGCTGCTTATCACTGTCAGCGCAGAGGAGTTAGAGGCGCAGACCTCTGGATGTTGGCCAGGCGGCGGTCCATATCTCCCTACAATGTTGACACTCGGAGCTCTTAACAGCCAGGCTTGGGTTACCGATACACTCAGAAGAAGATAACTCTTTCTGCGAGGTTTACATCGGCCAACATCAAGGCTAATGCGAAATTCAACGCCTTAAGCCGACCTGGAGACATCTCTCATGGAGGCAGACGGACTAATTGTGTGCGTAAAGGTGGTTGTAATAAAGCAATTTTCATGGTGAAAACTGGCTCCTTTTAATGACTGGAAATGTTCTCAGGTCATGGTTTAGATTTTTATTTAGTAGAGTTAGATTTTTGAGGTAAGTTCAAAATTGCCCATTAATTATATTTTTCACGTTGTCACACAGCCTGAGGACTTTGTTAATGTTTAACCCGGGTCTCAAGTCACTATTGTGCTCCCTCTCATTGAAAGGCTCTTTTCACCAACTGATAACCTCTTTGCTTCGCCATTGTTGCTCTTGTTTAAATACACTTGCCCTTATTTGTATCAGAGAGATGAACATATTAATTACAATTATTACAAATGCTAACAAATAGTTTAGTTCTCAGTGTTAAAAATTAATGCAGCAATAAAAGCTTCATACCATATTTTTACATGTTATTGCATATATAGTATTTTTGAAGTAAACTTTGCAAACATTCATACAAACTGTTGCTTCTTTTAGATTATACTGAAGTCAACTTTAAGGGATTTTATCAGTTTCTGCAGAGGAAAGTTGCAATTCCGCTTGAAGAATAACCTCTGCAAACACATGTGTATCACAAGATATCAAACTAAATAATAATTAAAACGTAACACATTTATTGGCAAATTTAAGAGAGTTTGCGATCATTTCTTTATGTTTTAAAGATTTGAGGAGTTCTTTATAAATTAATCAATTTTAACTAAAAGGTGCAATATGATACAAGGTCAATTTTAACATTTAAGCACAAAATACAGACAGATAATATAATCGATTCGTTTTTGTGTCAATTAAAATATTTTGCAATGAAATGGAGAAGATGATCTCGGTTAGATAAGAAGAAATTTCTGATATCACCAAGTTCAGAAACTGGAAATATATAACTAGAAATAAACACACTATATTACGATATACATGATTATGAGCCAGAAGATCAAGAAACAAAATCCACTTCCGGTATATTTTACAATAATTTTTCAACACCTCCACAAAATGTAAGAGTAAAAAAATCAGCCACATCTACTCACAAGTCATGACGGTCAGCGGACAGACTTCTGTCAGGGGAGAGGAGATCTGACTCGCACCCTGCAGAGGATCACTTCAAATGAAAATAAGGCAGATTTTCACATCTATTTCTGACCCCGGGGGCATTCATTATTCAACAAGTCACGTGAACGGGCGAATTAAAATTTCAGTACATTGGAAGTGACCTCTATTCGCGAATCAAATGACTTGAAATCTTATAATTTAACTAGTTGGACTTGTTGGAGTCTGCGCAAAACATCGGTGCCAATCAGCCTCAACGCCATCTTCTGCACAGCCTCCATGTCTGCAGCACAGAGGGCTGAGGAGGAAACGCATGCAGGATAAGAACATTTCTGCAGGATTATTTTTACTATGCAGACAAAAAAAAAAAAAAAAGAATAAATGTGAATAAATGTGTATAAACTCAACCAACAGGGGTAAATACTGTGACAACGTGTCTGTCAGTTTGGATTTTACTGTTGGGATTGTGGTGAATGTCAGCTTCATCTAATTTACTATTACATGTATTGCAAACCAATTCATTATGCTATTATTGGCATGTATATTGAGCAGAAACCATTAGTGCCAAAACATATTGAAGATCATACTAATTTAAACGCTCAATGGCAGCATGTTTCAACTCATATCTACCCTCCCCACGCGGCCTGACAGGGGTGTTTCTGTGATATATGGCACGAGAGCTGTCTCTTAGAATAATTTTGGGAGAATTCATGGCTCAGATTCACACCTAAACACCGTTTTTGTTTCCGCGCTGTCTCTGGGTGAGTCTTAAATGAGAAGAAAAAAGCTCGCGGAGGTCTCAGCGCTGATGTATGATCTGAACATTGTGTGTGTCGAAGGGTCAGGGGTCAGAAGAAGTGCTCTGAGCCGGTGATTGGCCAGAGCCGGCCGTGTCCCCTGGTTGAACTCTCTATTGTTTGGATGTAGCAGGTAGTGACCAACACTCACACTCTGGTGCACTGAGGTTGGCTGAGATCTCCTTATAATGGCGAGAGGGAACAATATGTGTGGCCGGATACATTTAACAATTTGGTGGTTGATTCCCGTGCCAAAGTCTGCAACACTTCAGCAGCTGATATCTGCCTCCGAAATTCCACCCACATCTCCTTTATCCAGGAAAATGCGCATGACATTTATGCACATTTTACGGATTAGATATTCAGCCAGTAGAGCATTGTGAGACATAATTCAGCCAGACACATTTTCAGTTTTTACACAATGTGTTACAGATGTGGAGACGTTTTGCAATCCTTCATTCTGCATTGGTTGCCCATAATAAAACACCTGGAAATGTTGGAACAGTTTCCCTTTCTTAGTTTAAGGGAGACTGCTCAACTTAACGCACAGATTAACAACTTAATAATATTTGTTAATAGCATGAAATATAAAAAATATATTTGGCTTATATTAGGATGAAATAAAAGAAATAGATATAAAGTATTATGAAAGTGTGGAGCAGAAAAAAATACAGTGTTCGGACATACAACCACGATTTTACGCACGCATCTCCAAATATGGATCATGATTCAAATGCGTCAAATAAAAGATATTTTTAATCCACGTAATGTAATTAAAACATTACATTTAAAAATTAAAAAGGCAATCCTTAAATAAGTAATCTATTTTTTTCCCAATGGAGGTAACTCCTTAATACGCACGGCTTAAAAAATACATGTTGCGCTCAAATCAAATCAGCATTTGCAATGACAAAATATCCAAAGCAAAGTCAGCCTTATAAGTGAAGTACATATTTATTTCACAAGGACATATTGAGCCTACACTAGCCTACATCACAACGGGCATTACTGAGACGACACATACAAATATTCACAGTTTAGAACACAGCACAACATGGGACGGACTAGCACAAATAAACCTACAACACCAACAAACAGAATTCTACTCGACGAAATGCTTTTCCTTATTGTGCCTTCATTATGATTTGCCTATGTACATTACATGTGAAAGTCACCTGGACTACATTCAACAGTAAACCAACCCACTCAAACACACAAACTACACTGTTACTCTGACTGATGCCATACCTCTAAAAACAGCCGTCTAACTGGCATCTAGAGCCTCGCTAAATATCTTTCAAGTATATTAGAGCTTTCCATGAGCAATAATAAAAAAAAAGAAAAGAAAAACAATACTCAAAGAGAACATAGAAAAAATGAGTTCAAACTTACTTTTGCCTCACTCAGTTTTAACTGTAATGATACATTTTTTGATCCAAGTCCTACGTTTGAATGTGCGTTATCCTTCTTTCATAATAATAAACAAATATATAAACACTTCAGTTGCCACCGTGGCAAATAAAGGTGAATTTCAAGCTTATATGAAGAGGGCGACCGGAGAGGGAGAAGGGTACAAAGGACGTGACAGGGGCCCAATGGCAGAGGCAAAGTGAGAACACCATGTGTGTAAAATACTGAGAATCGGTCCATCAAATTCCACTTGTGATATTTGCCATCTCAGTCTGGATTGGGGGTTTTTTCTGTGGGGTTGGGGTTCATTCAGGCACTATAGACCTGCGGTGCACGGCGTGGGGACAAGCTGCTGGCCTGTTTTGATCTGCTGCTGCTGGGGCCCCGAGGCTGAGGACGAGGCCGAGCTGGAGGAGCGGATCTTGGTGTTGGGAAGCTTGTGCTCCTTCTTCCACTTCATCCTCCGGTTCTGAAACCAGATCTTAACCTGGCGCTCGGACAGACACATGGTGTGCGCAATCTCCACCCGCCTGCGCCGGGTCAGGTACCGGTTGAAGTGGAACTCCTTCTCCAGCTCCAGAGCCTGCTGGCGGGTGTAGGCAGTGCGGGACCTCTTGGGCATTCCTCCATTGTAATTGGGATTGACTGGAGGAGAAGGGGAAAAAAAAGCCATACACAGGCAAGCAAGCAGGTGTTACAAGCAGGCTGATATTCCCAACCCTTAAAGCTCCTCAGATGGAAACATTACACGGGCGCAAAAACGAGAGAACATTTATGGATTTGGTGTGAAATCACAGCCGCTCTGTTTGTTTTACTCTCTGCCTTGTTTCAGTTTACGGACATGACCTTAATGTGGAGATGCCGAGTGTACAAGCACTCGCATCCAGGGACATATCAAGCTTAGAAATGATTAACAAAACAGCGGGGTTGGATATTACAGTTTGGCTCGGCTCCAGTGGTGGAGGTAGTTTGGGTTAAAAAGCAACAAAGGCACATGGCCCCGACAGACGAACACAGGCAATAAAATTTACGAGGGTCCTTAATTACCGACCCTGCTGCTCGATAGTCGTAAATTGCTGTTGTAAGGGCTGCTACTAGTGCTGCCTCAATGGGCTTGCGTGTGTTCCAGTGGTTGTTTCTCAGTGGTTCTGCTATTTAACCGTGACGATAACTCACCGTTGCTAACGTGGACCTTTTTCATCCAGGGATAGACCACCGGCTCCTTGCCCTTCGCTGCGCCGGGATAAACCTCACCGGCGAGGCTGCAGTCTTTGCTGGCATTTGCCCCTGCGCCACCGTCTGGGGCCGCGGTGAGGCGAGGACCGTGGCTCTGTGGAACCGGTTGCGGCTGTGCGTGGTGCCCATCGCTGAAATCGTCGAGTCCAGTGGCGGGGACGTTACCGTAATCGTAGCCCGATTCTGTGTAGTTTGACCTCGGATAGGATGGCTCGTCGTGATGGGGGAAGCCCGTATCTTTTGGCCGCTCGTAGTAATCACCAGGGTTGGGGATGTATCCGCTCTGCTGATATTCGTCGCATGGAGGAAAGGAAGGCTCGATATAGTTGGAGTTTATCAAGTAGGAACTCATGGTCATTAATTTGTGAAGTGCAACAATACTAATTTTTATCGCGCTGTCGTTTTTCTGATCTCCACAAAACCCTCCTACTCCCTGTCAAATGTACAAAGTTGCCTGGTCACGTGTGAGGCGCCACCAATCACCGCGTGTCCTGTGGGCATCATGTAAACAGGAACCAATGGAAAGCATGGCATTGGTACCACCAACACCGCTCGGACTGGCTTACGTTGATGTTTTCCTTATTAAATCACAGTATATAAAGCAAAACCAATCAACTAAGTTGTTTACTGCATGGAGCCAAAGTTATGTGGGTGAGGCTTTCCTGCGTGGGAGAAAAAAATCCTCCTCGTCTGAAACTGAATATGAAATTCAAGCCCTGACAAAAAAGAGGCTGCACAAACAAAGGATTATATCCAATTGTGATGTGGATAGCCTCTTTAAAAGGAACTAAAAAGGTGTTGGGTCCTTTATAAAGACATGGACAGTGAAAGAAAAAGCAACCAAAAACAACAGTGCAAATTATGATCCTGCATATCCGCCTATTGAAATGATCGAAAAACAGTGCACAAGCTTCTGCACTCACGAGCCGCTGCTGCGGACACACACACACGCCTGCATATAAAGCATATGCACACCAGTAAAACCTGGTGAATGTCCGCTCATGACACACACACACACACACACACACACACACACACAAACAACCGAAAACACTTCTCACTCACGTTAAACATCCGCGTGCATGCATAAACCCAATTTTCTTCATTTCATGTGTCCAAGTGTGCTGTTTTGTGCAATTGCCAGGATAAAGCAATCATTTCCAGATATTTTTTGCTTTGTGTTTTCATCAGATGAAAGTTATCTGCCTCTGATCGCACGGACAGCACGTATGACCAGTCCTCCCGTTGAAAATCACATCCAAACATTTGCAGGATTTACACGCACCTTTCATTAGAGCATCATGTCAAACCAAAGCGAGGGGTTTTCTTTCATATCCAGCAAAGACAATTTACAGCAAAAACAAGCCAGAATTTATCATGAAGTGCACATATAATCTTGCATCTAAAATAGTTTTTTTTAAATTTGATTCATTCTGGACATATATAGAAAATGTCCACAAATTATTTTTGCAGCATTTCAGTGCAAGTCTGCAACATATTCATATGTTTCTCCTGCGCTTTTTGCAGCACTTCACTGCAAACAAGGCTAGCATATTAACAGTGTCAGGGGTTGTAAATAAAAACATAATTTTAAGAGCTAGCCACTATTAATTAATAAGACAAATAATCTAAGGCACAATAAGGAATATTATTATTAATAATAGTAACATCTACTTTATTTTTTTAAAGGTAAGCTCACATATATTTTAACATATTGAAAAATGTTTTTGTTTTTATTGAAAACTTGATTTTTCTGTGGAGTAAAATATAAAATTGTCTGACCGTGCTCTTTGCCATCAGCCATCAGGTCCAGCTCCAGTTTCCAGTCCATGCCCGAGGTGCCACACTGTATATGTGTCCCCAGAAGATGCAGCAGCTCTGCACAAAGCTCATCCACACTGTCCACGTCAACAAGGCCTCTGCATAGAGAAACAAGAGGCCAAACTTCGGAAATATTGAAAGCTTTCTATTCTCTCCTTTTTTTCTCTTTTTTTCCCCTATGGTCCCCCCTTCTATTCTATTCGCTCCTCTAAACAGAGATAACTTCTGCCTGACCCCAAAGTGACACCGTTTCCATTTTGTTTCTGATTAATCTTGCCCATTGACAGTCTTTGTTAAACAACAAGGCGTGCCCCTTTTTCCAAAGAGGCGACATTTTCATATCTGTTAGACGCAGTGACCTGGGGTTCACCCCGGACTTGGACTTCAGTTTCTGCAGGGTCTGTTCAGCTCTGGGGAGTTGGGAGGGAGGAGGGGGGGGTGGCACTTAGTGTGGGTCAGCACCCAAAAAAGGTCCTTAAGGGATTTTGTTAAATGTGCAAAAGACTTTTAACTATGAAGAAAACCACACGTGGAGCTCTGAGTTAGACTTTGGGAACAGAGGATGGTGCAGCTGCTGAGATCTCCTGCAGATATTTAACATTAAATACATTTTTTTCCCTTACTGCTCTCCATCACTACTTTTTGGATGTAGAAACAGGTGATTTTTTTCCTCCCCCACAGCAACCAGGGGCAGGCCTCAGTTTTTCCTCTTGCCATTTTTCCCCTCATGTGAGCACACTGTTGCTGGAAGGCAGAGCTGCCGCTATCTTGTGTATCTTACAGGCCCTTCTCGCACCTAACTCATTGTAAATGGCAGCTGATGTACTTTGCGCCATATATCCACTGTATCCGTATGGCCAAGAGACCACCTGAGAGGCAATATGTCAACATAATGTCAGCGGTAAGACGACTTCACATCATATCTGAATTTACAGTCCGCTGCCATTCTATTATATATAGGAGCTGCGTAAATATGGGCCACATCACCTTGGCTATTATCCACTTACTCTGTTTTACGGGTCATTCTACTTGTTGCTACTTTTTCTTTTCTATTTCACTTTTGAATAACTTAATTAAATGATGATTCAAGATTAGAAAAAAGAAGCGTTTTAGATAAGAGTCCTGGTAATAAGTCCGGTATCTGACCCAGGCCTGCAAGGTGCTGCTGCGCATAAAGCATCTCTCCAACAATGCAGCAAAAATATTATATGATGATAACCATGCAATTGACCATTGGAGTATAAAGCAAGCTATCCAAGTCATTTCCCCACTAAATTTAAACAGCCATTGTGCTCTTAATGTGAATAAAACCCGTTAGAGGTTTTATTGTAGCTTCTAATAATCTAACAGGCAGATCACGGTGTTCTCTTTCACAGCATATATACTGTGAGGTGAAGGTCTATTTAAGCAATATACATCATGCTGACAGTTTACTGTAAATTTAGATTATCAGAGAAGTGCTGTGACGATAGTGACAGATTGCAGATGGCTCTCACAAGGTCTCCTGTCTGTACGGAGCTCAGGCGACGGGATAAAAAATCCTCTCTGCATTCAAGATGTGCCAAGGATTCGGCCCAGAACACACCTTTCAGGCTTTTATGGAAATATTTGGATAAAGGTAAAGGCTCATAATAAAATGTTTTTTTTCTTTATGCAGCGTGTCACGTGTGCAGCAAAAGGTTTAATCTTTAGCTGCAAACTTTGATTATCAGTTACAGAATGACCTTCAAGCCTTCAGAGATGGTTTAAAGGGGCGAACAAAAGCAGCTGCATCCTTTGAAAGTGCATGGACAACTTGTGTATTCTTCTCAGTAAAAAGCCTTATTGTGTTAGTATTCAGGCAGGATATTTAAGATTAACCGACATAACTGATGTCACTGAAACGCAAAAAAACTAAAGCGACTGATTGAAGCAAGTTATGAAGTGTCTAATTGTTTGAACACGTTTGGATGTGCACTTTAAGGTGAGTTAACAATCAAAATGCTAAACTTTCAGTTTAAACATAAATTGTTGCTTTCTGGCTCTATGTTTAGTAAGAACTGGTATGGACATTTTACGATATGATTGAGCGCACGTGCAGCTTAGAGGATCGATTCAATATTCATGAACAAGCTTTAACTTTTAAATTCCATAAATAACATATAATGGACAAACACATGACTCGCCTTTCTGATTTTTTTGTAACAATTGTTTAGATTTTTCAAAATGTAACAAAGTGCAAAACATCTATTGTGTCGCTCTCTCTGTGTTAAACGTGTTTAATCACTAATACAATAACTATTATTCACGTTTTCAGTCTCAATTCAGTTTATTTTCTGTTCATTTCATGTTGAGATGACAATAAAGAGTTGGTGAAATCGAAAGTGTCAGTATTGTCATATTTTATTTGTCGTTTTTGTCAAGTGGATTTCAGTTTATACGTTTTTTCTTAAAATAAAGGGGGAAAACTTATTTTGAAGGGAAAGTTGTTTGTGCTCCTTTGTGTTGTATTCAGGCGAATAAGCCGATGCCCAGTTGTAAACTTTTTAGGCATAATATCAATAAAAATGTTTACCTTTTGTGTCAGTTTTTCTTTTCATCTCAGCTCTAATTTTCCACTTTTATTTTCCACTGGGCCTTTACGCGTAAAAACCGAAGGATCAATTATTCAGTTTGCTTGTACAGAAATCGCTGCTTTCTTTTTTTTTTTTTACATAGCTGTTAAAAAGGCCCAGCAAAAATAAAATTAAAATATATGGAAAATATTCTCTGCAAATAAAGAAAAGAGTATTAAAAATGTCCCTCTACCATTAAAAAAAAACAAAAAACATCTGTGCCATTTCAGTTTTCCTAAAAGGCTTCTATTGAGCGGAGCAGGAAGAGAGGGGCTAAATGTTTTTTAAGGGGTCCGGGGGCTCAATTTGGGGGCTGTGGGCCTTCCCATTACCCTGTGACCGGGTCGAGAGTATCAATCCTCGAAATGCAAATTTTGCCCTCGTCCCTAAACATATCAAATGCAATTTATTCAAAGGAAATTCACCAATCAACCGCCCTAATAAAACGCCAGCTACTCAATCTTGTTGCCGGGGACGGGTGGGGGGTCCCTCCCCCCCCCCGGTCCCAAACGCGAGGTCACCGCGCTTCCAGGGTTCACCTGGAGTGCACCGTGCAACATATGTAATTCAAAGCTATTCTGTCTTTTGTGTGGAGAGTCAAGATCGCTATTATAAGGCTGGCATCGAGCTCCGAGTGAACAGATGACGGAGACTTGTTCAGCGCGTAAACTTTTGACCCCAATTTTTCCTCCTCTTCTGCAGCTATCTCGCGCTCATCTGTCCCGGCCCAGTGAGATATCTGCCCCTCTCGAAACGAAAAAAAAAAATTGATTTGAACAATGTGTATATCTCTTGCCATCGCGATGATCATTTTCACAAATTTCATAATTAGAGAAGATGCCAGCACAAGAGCTCAAATGCGATTGTGGCTTTATGATGTTTCCAAGGAGGGAGTGGAAAGATAAATCCAATAGGCTCCCACTCAAGACTAATAGGGCCGTAAAATATGCAAATCATTCATTAGCGTTATAGAGCAACCAAAGCAGCCAAAAGTCTTTGTTGGAGGCAACACTTAAAAGTCAGACTTCCCTTTCTGTTCCACACTCCTCTCCTCCGGTGCAGGATGTGACCACGGGCTCTGCGTCCCTCGGTAAATTCATTTATACGCATTATGCTTATAGGCAACGCCAAGCAAACGTGTCATTAACGTGGAGGCGTGTGTGTGTGCGCGCGGTACCGTGGATGTGTGAGCGGTTCCCCCCTCTTTCTCTGCCTCTCTATACAGCAGGGTGACAGTGAACTTGGCCTAAAGCGAGCTCTGCTGGTGGCTCTGAGAGGATGCAGATTTATCTTGGTGCTGTGGCTGACCTCCAGATGAACCTGCAGCGCTTCTCTCTCCCTCTCTCTGCCTGGCTGTGTGCCGCACATGGGGCCCTGTCGAAATTTTCTCCTTTTGAATTATTGGCAAGGGTTTTTAATTTCTAAATAGCCGCACTCTCAGAGTGTCCTTCTGTATTTTCAGTGAGTCTAAAATCAAACTGGAAGGAGGGGAAATAACAGTATTCCTGCTCAAAACTGGACTTCTTTGCGCAAAATGTGCCAACAAGCAACAAACACGTGGCTATGAACAATGTGGTTCTGGTTATTCTGGTAATTTAACAATGTGTGAAACGTAAAAACTCTGTGATTTCTGTTTGAATAAAACGAGATAAAATCAAATCAGTTTATTTTTAGAATTCGACCTGTTCTGCCTGGAATGTGTTTTCAAAAGCTCAGCAGATTTTCCAGCATTCTTGAAAATCGTATTAGTTATATAAAGTAATAAAAATAGGTATTTGCGTAAAAGTTCAGAAATAATCTGTGAAGGTTCTGGACGGAACTATGTAGCCTCTGCACCCAAACTAAAACTTGGTATCTGAGTTATCAGGGCTGGCGGACAACGGAGATTTTGTAAATCCAACCGGGGATTAACTTGAAGAAAGCAAAATTATTGTTTGGGGCCAAAAGAAGAATATTAACCTTCAATAGTGAATCATTTTTTATGTTTTCGTGCGTATTTGGCCTGCACATTCCAAATTAAAAGCGAGCGCACCGAGTCATACACACAAAAATAATCAGGGACATAAAAAAATCAAAAAGGGCCAAGGCGTCAAAAAATCAGTCAAAACCATGATGATTTTCTCCTCCATTCTCAGCTCATGATTTCTGGATTCGGGGTCCGCTGCAGGATGGTTTCGCCCGGCCACTGATCGGACAAGAGGTCACTGCAAAGCGAGAGTGACTTTAAAGAGGTCATCTGAACTTTTCAACCCCAAACACAAAACGACGTGGCTGACACAAAACGGAATTCCTTTTCAAACGTCTCCCTGCTGCTGTTTGTCCCCATGTTGTGTTTACTTGACACAGTTTACAGCCTGTCCTCAAGCCATACACGGTGCCAACGTGTGGAGCGCAGCGCTCAGTAAAAAAACAACTGAAACTTTTTTCCCTTTTCTCATCCAAGGATAGACCTATACAAGTTCCAAAAGTCATCAGCACACACAGACTCCAATCAAACGGAGCTAGCTGTGAATCTGTAGGCCTGCATTAGCGCTTAACTTTATCAAGGAAATCTCCACACATCCCTTGGAAACTTTCTGCTTCACGGTCTGTGAATCCTCCAATGCAATAAAACGACAACAACTCGAAGTTTGTGGGGGTGGAAATGGACACAGAGATAATTATCCAACATGTAAAAATGGATTATGAGTTACACCACAGATGGAGGGAAACAAGTTACACGGGGAAGGAAGCAATTAAATAGCCATGAGCCGGACCCAACCCTGCGCAACATCTGCCGAGACCAGTATTCAGCACTGCACAACTGACAAATTAGTGTAATGGACTAATAGGGACAGATAGTGGGAGCGAACACAATAATAAGGCTGTTTAACACAGGCTGGCTGTTCTGGGGCTACCGGATAGTCTGCAGAAACTTACCCAGAGACGCGGTCCTCATCCTGGAGAGCGTCCGGTCCATAAGTGACGCACACAGAGCAACAGAGACGGTCTGTACCGGTCAAGTAACACTTACAGCCTGCAAAGAGAGAGTCAGACGAAGCCTCGCCGTCAGTGCGATTATATGTTATGTGCAATATACTGTCAACTCCCCAAAACCATAAAACTTACTTTAATGGCCACCACGTGACCGTTTATGGCCAGTGAGCCTATCTGGCCGCGCTCCGGATGATTTTTACGATCTAATTCATAGACAAAACCCCCCATTCATTTAGCACCCAAATGTCAGAGAGCCAGAATCGGGCCCTAATAAAGTTTACAGCTCGAAAAGTCGAGCTGATTCTCCGGGAATAGCCCAGGAGCCTGTGCGCAAAGGGGACGCCCGGTCACTGGAGCCGGTTAGTGGCCAAAGGAACCCCAAAAGCCCCCTTCGCTCCTCAGCAAGGTGAGTAAAACATGAAGCTTTCATTCAGGAGGACCTGTTGAATTCACGGATTTAACTTGAAGAAACTTTTTTTTTCAGAGCTCATACAGGTGACTTAGAGATTTTTTTTTGTTAGAGCAGGCAGACTTCTTTCCTCCCTTCGTGGCAAATGCGTAAACGAATTTGGCATATTTTTTTTTTTTTTTTACAAAAACGTACACTGAAATGTTGCCGTTCCAGTAGAAAGTTTATTATAATGGCCATCATCATTATCATCATCATCATTATTATTATTATCATTATAGTATATTCTTGACTTCCAGTCTTTGAAAAACATTTACAAAAAGCATTACGATGGAGTTATACACATAATGAGATTTACTGTGGGAGGGACCCTCCACATAAAACAGCTAAACAAAGACAAAACAAGCTTCTTCTTTTTTTCTTTTTTTTTACTAAGATGTTGCGCCCAGGTGAACAAACAGCAGCAAAACAAACAAAGATGCAAGGCACAGCTACTGTACATACAAGACTGAGTCGGCACCTCTGTCCAGACGTGTTCACAACGCACATAATAACCACACAAGGCTCACTGCTGGCTCTACTTTTTTGGAAGCTGAACAAGTTGGTACAATACATCAAACAAATAAATACATACATATACAGTACATACATAGAAAACGAAGGCTAAACACAAAAAAAGGCAGCTCAACCCTTAAATCTCTATTTTCATTAGGCTGGTATTGTTCTGAGTGCATCACAACTTTTACTGGATTTATTTGCGGTATAGGTAGTATTTCAAGCTTGTATTATTTTTATTTTTTTCTTCGTCTGAACAAGAAATAATTTAAACAAACATTTATTTCTTTTTTTCTACTAAATCTAGACAGAACTGTACATTATGCATTTTTTACGCACATAAGCATTACCACGGTGGAAATCAAAAGGAAAATAATATTATTAGAGAATATAATGGGACGGGTGTTGGACATACAGTGGGCTGGTGTGGGGGTGTCCCCTGTCCCGCACACAGCCCGGTCACAAGTCTCTGCGCTTTTTTTCTGTGAAACAGGAGGAGAAGTTGATATGACAATCTTTGTTTTTGATTTTTTCATAGTGCTCGCTATCAGGAGGGGGTTTAGAGGAGTGAATATCAAGGCCTGTAGCCTCCCCCGCCTGCGGCCGCCATGTTCATGCTCTTCAGCTTGTTGTCTTTCTTCCACTTCATCCTGCGGTTCTGAAACCAGATTTTGATCTGTCTCTCTGTGAGGCAGAGGGCATGGGCGATCTCGATCCTGCGCCTGCGGGTCAGGTACCGGTTGAAGTGGAACTCCTTCTCCAGCTCCAGGGTCTGGTACCGGGTGTATGCAGTCCTGGCTCTCTTCCCCTCCGGTCCTGACAAATCTTTTACAGAAAAGGAAAAAGGGGGAAACGCATTTAAGATACAGTAGGGAAGGGAAATGATGCAGCAACTTTTTAAACACATTTGGGCATTTTTTAATACATATAGCCTGACTGGTTTCTGCGCGTAATGATGGCTAAAAAAAAAGTTGGAGCAAGCTTTAAACGAGGCTTTACAGATAGCAAAATTATTCAAAACAACAGAAAAATTAAATACACACCTTTTCAACCACACCTTGCGAAAATAAGAGAAAACACTAAACTGGTGACAAAAAATGTGCGATTCTATCTTTAAAATACTATATAATAAACAACAAACGCCAACATCTAGCAAATATATCGTACATTTTTACTAACTTTGGCCTTATGTTATTTTATCAAATCACTCCGTACCTGGTGCACGTTTACAGCACTGGGAAGCAGAATTACACCAAACAGGTGAGTGGCGCATCTGGCGCTATGTGCATCTCTGGAAAGTTGATCTATTTTGTGCGTAAATACTCGAATTCTTGCCTGTTTTGCTTGCAGTTAAAAAGTCTTAACAGAAAAAGCACGATCACACCTGTACTTAACGACAATGTAGCGCCAAGTCCCTAAAATCAACACAATATTATTTTAAATAAAGCAGTTTACCGTGATTTATGTGTAGTTTTCTCATCCACGGGTATATCTGAGGCTGTGAAGAGTCGCTGACATTTTGAGGAGTTGCTGGTGCGCTTCCCGCAGGCTTCTCTTCCTCGAGGGGGGAAGCTTTGGACACACAGTCCCGGCTGAGCAGCAGCGTGCCTCCGTTCGAGCTCGAGCACGGGGTTGAGCACGGGGTCGTTATAGAGTTTTTCACGGCGCGGTGTTGGGACTGAGTCTCGGGGACCGGGGACGAGGTGGCGACCGAGGAACACGGCAGCGGGTCAGGTGGTGGCGATAAAGACGTGGTCCCGGTGCTGTTTGCAGACTGGTTGTACCTGACCGGCTCCACGGAGGGTGTCGTCGCCGCTGAGTGACTCGGGGAGTAGCCCGGTGTCCGCTCGTTGCCCACAAAGTGTCCGGTGCCGGTCCGCCCGACTGTTAGGTCCATCCCGTTGTAGCCATAGCCGTACCTGCTGGAATGCATGGCTGTTGAGTCTCTGTATTGCTCGGTTGCCGTATTATGGTCTCCATAATTATGTAACTGGAAGTCCGCGCCATTGGGATAGCGACCGCAGAATGAGTTCACAAAATAGGAGCTCATTTGTTGACAATTCCACCGTTTGCTGGTTGCAGATGTTGTTGTTGTTGTTTTTTTTTATTATTTTAGAGGTAAAACAGCATAAACCTGTGTGCTTGATTTGTGGCTCTTATGGTTTAGCGCGTCCTATAGCACCCCTTGCACAATTTATGATGAATTATGGAAATGAGTGGGACATGGACTTGATTCTCTCTTACGTAGGCACCCAAATATGGGGTACGGCGGAGTATCACGTGCTTTTGTTGACCAGTCGTAAATCCTGCTTGGTGACCTCCAGAGGTAAACTCGTGCACGGAGGAAATACTGGGTGGGATGTGGAGGGAGCGCGCCTCCGTGCGCTCGTGGCTAGGGCGCACTCTGAGCCGCGGCTCGGGTGTTTTGGATTGTCGTGGTGCGCCATCCTCTGGCGCAACTGTTGCACTGCCTGTCTGCGGCGCTCTGCGAGGCGTGGGCTCCACACGGGGTCATTCAGAGGTTAACGACCATTGCGGCAAAAAAAACCAACGGGCTCCTAAACAATACAACAAGTGACACGCTGAGAGTGCAATCTCTGCGAGGAGAGTGTACAGAAATAATTCGATCAGAATGTGTTATGCATGTTATGGTAGGCGATGAGTGCAAATAGTGCGCGCACTTAATAGAATAAAAGCCCATTGAAAACAGGGCTGCGTTTTTTTTCTAACATCACACTTTCTTATAGTCATAAAACAAGTGAGCAGCCACTAATATGGGAAAAGACTAATGAATAAATGTGGAAGATAAAAGCCAAACATCATATTGTCGAATGAAAACACAGACAGTGTCATTAAAGGCCTGTCCTGTGTGCCACAGTGAAGAATGACTAACTTTAAATATAGTCTATATATGAAGACACGTTACAGTCCATTCTAGACTGGTTACAATTTAACGATTCCAAACAATAACCCCTCGGATCATATTAGAAGATTTCTGCATGCAACCCGACTTTATTACGCTGTCATTTAAAGGCGAAAAATCGCTCGTATCGACTTTTAAACAATCAGCATCTTATCAAAAAGCTGTTTTAGTGTTTGCGTGTTTGTGAGAAACCAACACAAGATCGAGAACAACACAAAGAATATTTTTTTATAAGTAGATTGTCAGCGGAGAGTTTTGTTCAGTCACGGTGCAACGTGAAAAAACAAAACAGGCGAAATAAACGCAACGATTACCGGATAAAAATGAAGCCAGTATATTTGGAATATTTAATGTGAAATAGCCACAATATTAAGATCATAATTCATTTATGTATTTTTTGTTTTCTGCCTTAAGCTTTTTTAAGACTATGTTACATGCACTGCAAAGACAATACATTTCTGACCATTCTCTATGACTTAAAAAAAAATATATATATATTTTATTGATTTTCACTTATAAATAGTCGATTGCATATATTCTAAGCACTTGCCTCGTCGTTCAATTAAAATCATTCTCAGGCAAAACAAAAATAATTTATATCAAAAGTAAATAAATGTATAAATACATACATAAAACACACTTTCCCCTTTTATTATTATTATTATTATTATTATTATTTTTTTTGTAAAACGTTGCATGTTAAAAAAAAACCGACCAATCCTTGAGCTGTAGCCATTGCACTTTTTGAACACTGCAAATCAACTACATCAACCATTGACTGTTTTCCGTGTTAATTTCGAGCAGAAGCACAAAAACAAGAGCCTCGCAGACAGCCCGGCACAGACACAAGCCTAAATGGCGCCTCGTCCGTTTGGTTTTCTCCTTGTGGAATTTTTATGGCACCTTCGCCTCTCCAAGGCAGCGACGTGTCCTCTGCTTTCCCCCACATGCTATTTTCCCAGCACAAGCCCAATCATGTGTTACTGACAAAAACAGTAAGTTATACATTATTTATTCTGCTCCAGGTATGTGCGCTCTTTGCATTAAGAAACCCCCAGAAGGCACGGCGCGAGGGACAGTGAATACCGGGCTCCCACATCCAGTGGGCCCACACAAAAAGAGAGAGAGAGAGAGAGAGAGAGAGAGAGGGGAGAAGTATACGGGGTGTGTGTTGGCTAAACACTCATGCTCCAACAGCTGATTTATGGCTGGCCAATGGCAACAAAGTTCCCACGAAAATTATTTCCCTGAGTCCAGCCAGAGACACACCCAGGAACTAAAATAAGGAACCGAAAGAAAGGAGATGGAAGAAGTGATGGCGCACTGGAGTCAAACATGTCGGCCAGGCAGCGAGGGGGCCACTGCTGCAGGAGAACAGGAGGGCAGGGCACTCTGCAGGCACACACACACACACACACACACACACACACACACACACACACACACACACACACACACACACACACACAC
>JAOWBC010000539.1:11385549-11416282 GCA_028566105.1 Hypoplectrus providencianus | reverse complement strand
TGTGTGTGTGTGTGTGTGTGTGTGTGTGTGTGTGTGTGTGTGTGTGTGTGTGTGTGTGTGTGTGTGTCTGCTGTGTGTGTGTGTGTGTGTGTTAAGCTTAAAGTATGGCTGCATTGTTGAATGAAAGACAAAAATATTTTGGAATGACATAACATTTGTGCCATCAATAGTACAGTAAAACAGAAAAATATGTTTTTGTGTCATAAAAAGTGAAATGATACAAAAACATGAATGAAACAGGAAAATATAACAGGTCTACACAAAAACACGTCGGCCTTTTTAGTGGTACAATTTTACGCATCGCTCGAAAAAAAATACTGGCTAATGCTATAGTTGGTTTAAATGCATTAAATTCAATATATGTATTTGTAAATTATTATTTATTTTTCTATAAAACTGCACGGTTGCTAAATTAAAACCTAATCTAGCTTTATCATTTATACATAGACTCATTTTGCCGTTTTACGCATAATGTTTCAGAGCGTATTCAAGCGTCCTAACGCACTGATAGCAGACGTTCAGACTAGCTACAATAATGTGTAGATCCAGAGTTTCCGAACCTGAGTCTAGACTTGACACTGTGAGTACACCCAGTGAAATGGAACTTCACAGGTGCCACTGAAAAGCAACACTCTACCTGCGCCCCATGCAAAACAAGACCTCAGTGGAGGACCACACCTATGAAGAGCTGTGTTACCTTTAGTGCTCTTGTCTGGCCTCTCTTTGTCATGCTCCTCTGCCTCGTCAGCTGAGGAGGCTTCTGCATCCGAGGACTCGCGTGCCTCCTCGGTCCCCGGTGCAGCGTGAGGCTGCAGGTCTGCGTTTCCCGAGGACACGGGCTCCTCGGTGTCCCTGCCTTCCTGCGCCGTGGCTGGAGCAGAAGTCGAGGTTGGTGGCGTGTGGAAGCGAGCAGGAGCAACGGGGTGTAGGCCAAAATGAGAATGGGAAGGGTTCGGCTGGGGGCCGTTGGTGTTGTAAAGTTTATGAGAATGTGCGTGCGTCTGAGACAAGCGGAAGTAGCCCGGCACAGGCACTGAGCCCCCGCCGCCGCCATCGGTAACTGTACAAGAACTCGAGCCTAAGCCGGCTGTCGTTAACCGGGAATATGTCAGATCTTCGGCGGTGGAGGCTTTAGGGCACTTCGGCTGCTCATACAGGCAGTAGGTGCTCTCCTCCTTTATATTCTGCGGGAACGAGCAGGGCGCGACCTGGGGACCAACCGGGTGCTCTTGGTCCATACGACATGACCTCTGCGCGTCCATCCACATCTCCATGCTGGACATGTATGCGCCAGAGGCGGAAACCATGTTCTGGGGACCCACCTCGCTCCTTTTCCCCATACCTGGGAAGTATCCATAGTTGTGTAGTCCGTAAGGCACTTCTGTAGCAGCGCTATGAGGCACGCACACCGCGCTCCCAGTGTAGTGACCTCCGCCGCTCTCGGTGCGGCCACTGATCAGAGAATCCACTAAAAACGCATTTCCTGACGGGCTGTCCGAACATGACATTATTGTGGTGTATTTTGGCGAAGGGAGAAGATAGCCCTTTCTGGCTGACATTTCTTGTGCAAAACATGCTGGATATGATTAGAGGCGCCCCCCTCTTCGCCGTGCGGACTGTAAAACCAATGGAAAGGCTGGAAGACGGACAGTCCCTCCCACTCCGTGGCTACGTAGCAGCCGGAGCGATATCCATCATGGAGCTGAGGCAGAGAAAGGAGGCAGCAGAGCAATCAGTGTGTTCCCTCACCTCGCCTTAATGCACCACCATTAGCCCGTGTAAGGGGCGAGGTCCAACATGATACAAAGTTTAAAAATACATATTTCATTTTTTTTAAAAGCAGCATTTCATTAAGCAATTCCCTAAACAGGATTTAGAATCACGACTCAACAAACCACGGCCGCAGCATTGATCGCACCTTTGCAACATGCAAATCAAATGTCACTTCAAAGCTCAACACTATGTGTGCAACACAGTGACAAATATCAAGTTTACGAAGCCACAAACCACAAGTGAAAGTCATGGAAGATGAAATAAAACTTACAAGAACACTTTCGTTACTAAAGTAAAACTAACACTAAAATACTAGTTTACATGAAGGAGATCTGGCCTTTCGGTGGCAAATCAAGTTTAAGAGTATAGGGCTGCAGCAGCTACAAACAAAGACACACAGCAGCACAGCAATGGGCTTCAGAGGCAATAAAGTGTTTTTAACTGTAGGTAGAATTCGCCTTTAGCGAAATGACTTGGCAAAATTCCCTTTATATGGTGCATCCTTTAGCCTTAGGACAGTGGGCTCTTCCGCACTAAAAGCTAAAGGTGTTAAGACTAATCTTGCCTCGAGATAAAGCGAATAAAATCAAATATAGTTTTTTTTTGGTTGTTTTTTTCTTTCTTTAAAATGTCCTTAATTTATTGCTCCGCAGAGGTGTCTCTGAAGCGGTTGATATAACGTTTACATCAATTAACAGTCTTGCTTTGCTCTTTGAATACATTTAATTTATGAAACATAACCGTTAAATTTAAGATTTGGTCATATATTGTATTGTTTAAAAATATTTAAGATGAACAAAGCTTGTCGCGTGCGTAAACAACGGCTTGCCAACCATGTTAACAGTAATTAAAAGCAATAAAAGTTACAGCAACGAAAAGGCATTTATGCAACAAATAATTGTTGAATGTTACACAAGTTTATTCACTTTTGTTGTATTTAATTATTTAAACAGCATATGGAATAGAATATAAAGAAAGATTCTTAAGTAAAGCATGTTAGGCGTTGTTTTTTTCTTTTTTCTTTATGATATATTAAAAACCCCTGCGCATATAATTTTACACTCCACTGTAAAACATTAAAGTATTTCTTCATAGAAGGACTTAAAATTAGGGTTTGTACTGACCATGATTTAATTTTTAGGGGTTCACTAATTGACTGTATGGCAACAAGTTCAACTGTAGCCTGCTAATCATTACGCACAGCAACAAATAAATAAAAACAAAAAAAAAAAGAAAAAGGAAAAAGCCTGCATGTAGTTTCGTTTAAAATCTCTAACACGTAGTGCGTAACTTTGTTATACAGGAGTATTTTTCTATTTTTTTCATTAACTTAAAATAAAAATATATGCAAAGTTTAAATAATTAAATTTGGTGAAGTGCCAAAGTATTGATCACGGCTTAGTGCAGAAGAACAGGCACAGTAAAGCAGACAGAGCATGCACATACAAGTCATCCTGTCGGTCCAATTTGGGGCAATAAGGGCCACAATAAAACTCTCCTTCCATCCCGTAGTGTCCTTGGCCATGTGCACTCTATTGCTCTCTCCAGGTTGAAGTTAATCTCGGCCAGCTTTGCCATTACCAGGCCCAGGTGGCCGCGCGCCCCCCGGGTTTTGTTTGCAGCCTGTTGTACAGCAATGAGCAAATTCGGGAGAAATTCATAAATTGAGCCCATTTAGGTTTTTTAAACGCTCCGTCATTGACAGCTCATTTATACACACTGGCTTAGATTTTTTTTTTTAACGCGTCGACGGTGGACATTTGTCAATCGCTGCTGCTCCAAACGCGCATATTTCAAATGGCTTAAATGACTGAAGGTTATTTATGTGTATATGAATATAATACAATAATCCACTTCAAAAGCAAAATGATATGTTGGAGAAATATAGAAAGTTAAGAGCGTGATCTGCAGTGCGGGAGATTTCAAAGATTAAGGCCGTGCGCAGAGTATTTGCGCCTGTTTAGTAAATTCCCAAAGAACCATAAAATAATTCACTATTTTGACCCACTAAATACAGACACAGCCTGTGTACGGTTCCCCACAGTGGCCTGTTCCGTATGGGACACATGAGCCAGTGAGGAAACTAAATACATCAATTAATTATGTGTGCCCAGGATTCAATTGTTTTGGCCTGCACACACTTCATGGTGTCGTACTGGCATGGGGGCCTATCGATATCTTAGTGTTACAGTTATTAATTGTAGCTATTAAATCTTCATTTTCACAGCTGCCCGGCTATTATATCCTCAAAACAGTTTACTCTGACCACTGGCTTTGATCCGGCCCATATAATCGTGGCCGAAGAGGCCGTTTGAGTCGTATCATGTTCGTCCCGAGTGCAGTTATGAACAATAATGCGGCGTTTTATTACATCCAGCGGAAGCATTTATTTTTCACGAGAGACAAAGGAGAAAGAGACTCGGTCCACACGCATTAACGTCCAGAATAGCCACTCGGACACCGAATAGCCTCATAGCGCAGCTCTGGATCTATGACAGGAAGGAAAGGGAGACGCTGCCCGATCACAATCAAGTCTCCTAATAGCGGATTTTGTCCTCTTGGCACGTACTGATAATTATGAGTTTTTGGGAGCACTTCAGATGTTGTTTGCGTATTCTTTTTGAAGAGCAAGAAGAGGTACACAAGACAGCTGCAGTGATTTAAGATGAGCCGCATTAGCACGAGAGCCATGTGGAAAGTGAAATCATTTGTTTTGCATCCAGCTCCCGCTGCTTACTGTTGTATCGTTAACATACTAAATGTATCCATTTTTTCATAATTAAGGCAGACTCCCCCCCCCCCCCAAATCCAAAACATTTGTGGTTGGACTGGACGGGGTTGCAGCTCTCTCCAGGTACAATCCGGCCATGCTATACTTCAACCATTAAAAAGCTCATGCTCAGCAAAATGAATAGCACATGCAGCATGAAGGCTTGGCACAGATGTGTTGCCTTATTAGGGCCCCCAGGAAGACTTTCTCTACCGCACGGCCCAGTGAGCACCAGAGAAATGTGGAAACTAAACACAAAACTACTCCCATCTCAGACCAACAGAGCCTCGCATGCAACAGAGGGATCTGAAGGCTGGCTGCGGAGGAGGCTTCTGCCTGCACCGGTGCAAACTATTCAAGCTGCAGCATGTGTTGACAACAACTTTTACCTGCTTGCTTTCGAGGTGAGCTTGGAGAGGAAAAGATCCACGGCCGTGACATTGGTCCCAATAGCGCCGCCCGGTGGCAGAGGGGAGTCTAATCCTGAGTGCAGCCTTAAAACGCTAACCTGACTCGAGGTGGATAAAGCACACGAGGGGGAAAAGCCTCTCAAATGAAGCCGCTGCAGCGAGCAAGCAGAGGCTTTTCCTCTCCGTCCTCTCTCCCTGTCGTTGCTCTCGCCTCCTTGGTAACACAGTTAATAACCTTGGGTCTCAGACGGTTTATTGCACTGCACTCCAATTGTACAAATGCCCCAGACTCTCAGACAGCTTTTATGGCTGCGTTGCTGCGGCAACGGGGAGGATGTCCCGTAATTAGGGACGGAATTCCAGCGCGCAGTAAAGGATGCGCAAGGCAAGGCCGGACTATGGCAGAGAGAGGCAACCATAAACTTCAGCCTCTCTCTCCCCCGCGTTTATGGCCCTTTTGACTGTCATATATGAACGCCAATGCGCTGCGGCTAGCTCCCATAAACACAGTGATAACAACAGCAAATATGGCGACCCTCGCCAAAGGAGACTGCTGTTGGGACAGTGTTTCCAAAGCCAATCAGCGAATTGACAGCTTGCACGCACATACACACAAACTACAGAAAGAGAGAGAGAGGGAGAGAGAGAGATAGGGAGATAAACCAATAGAAAACAAAGTGTGCACTGCGAAATGCTGAATGTTTGGTAACGATAAATGTTATGGAGATAGATAAATGTGGATCTATAAGCTATCCACTGTGGTTCAATAACAAAGATTTCCTTTAGATGCAATGAGAGAGAGTTGTAAAAAATCTTATATAGTCTTAGAATAGTGAGACAGTGTACAAAATAACAGAAATAAATAAAATAAAAACAATAACATAAGCAGAATTTGGAAACACAACAATAGCATTTCTTTTTTGGGTTGATTTCTACAGATGAGCTATTAGATTTGAGGGGATTTGATTAGACTGAACAATGTTTGGCAGCTTCACTGTGGTATTCTTTTTATGTACTGTGAAATAAAACATGAAAAACGTTTATTTTGCATTGTGTTTTTCCTCTATTAGGTTGGATTGTTCATAATTTGCACAAGAGTCGTTAAATATGCTGCACTTTAGCGTTTCTCAACAGTTTCCTACATATCCCGGCACCTGATTGTGAATAATACATTCCAAGCATTGGTTAGACGTGTTGTCGTTGTTGTTGTTGCGGGCGTTAAATGTTTCACTTGTGCGTATTTGTATTCACCAAAATAAAAGCTTGAGGGAAAAAGAAAAAAAAACAAATACAGAATAATGACCACGCATAAATTATCCTTTTTTTCCGATGATGTTTTCAATTATTTTTTTTATTTGGAAATATAGTATAATACACAATAGTTTGGGCATATCAAGCAATTGATTCAATGCGATGACCCTGACCAGCCTTGCCCTGACAGCACACTTGAAATTGTAGTTTGTTTTTTTAATCTTCATTTGACTGCAAGTACCAAAGGATCACGAGTCATGAAAGAAAAAAAAAATTCTGCTTTGCGTATCAACATGAGCCCGACGAGGCCCACAGCACACAGCAGATACCTGTGTGAATGTGTTGGGCGTGTACCTCAGTGCAACTCCACACGGATCCAGCGGGCGAGCTTATCTCTCTGGTTTTGGCCTGCAATATCAATACTTGACTGATAGTCTCCAAAGATCAAAAAAAAAAAGGACAGCATGGATTTGTGTGTTGAAAGATACGGAAAATATAAATACTCATAGCCCTAATTGTGCAGGCTGTAGGAAAAGACGACAAAAGCTCTTTTTTTAAGGTCAGCCCAGACTCAACACGGATTCCCAAAAAAGCCTGCCTGTAATAATGGCATTTAAAGGAGATAGTAAACGAGTGGCTACAAAATAAATAAGCACACAAAAAACAGAAAACGCATTACATTCTCATCCGTTCGGACTCATTATTTGGTCACACCAATGTAGAATCAATTATTAAAAGTCACGCAGGCGCCATCATCCCCAAAATCCACAACTGTTCTGATTTTAAAGACAGAAAGAAAAGCTAAACAATGTTTTGATTACAAAAAAAAAAAAAAAACACAGGGTCAGTCAATTAGTGAATTTCTGCCCGGCGTGAAAATGAAAATGAACAAGGCGTCTGTGAGTCACAATAATATTAACATGGGCCCTCGTGAGCGCATTGGCGAGGACAAAAACATCCGTTTCTACATTTCCCCCCCAAAAAAAACAGAGTCTGGAGAGCGAAATCAGAGTCCACAGACTGACTAAATTCATGCTCAGTCTTTAGGTTATTCAGATCACAGGATACTGATGTCCTCGAACTTGAAATTAACCATTGAGCAAGGCTTGTTGCTGCTGCTGTCGCGGCCATTGTGGTACACAATGTTCACCGGGAGAGTCAGCCTGTGTGTAAACGCAGTCAGTCCCACAGCGCAGGACTGGAGAGAGATCGGTGCTCATTTTAACCCCTAAAGCAGAGGATTAGACGTATAATACTGTAATCTATCTCTGTTCAGTTTCTTCTCCTTCATGCGTCGGTTCTGAAACCAGATCTTCACTTGTCGGTCGGTGAGGTTGAGCATCCGAGACAGTTGCAGCCGTTTCTCCTTGTTAATGTACACACTGAAAAAGAATTCTCGTTCAAGTTCTCTGATCTGATATTTGGAGTAAGGGCACCTTTTCTTGCGGGTCCTCTGTCCATCTGGAAAGTACACACACACACACACACACACAAAAAAAGAACCGGTCACAGAAAATATATAAACATTTCAAATTAGCCATGACTTTGTTAGAAAAAGATTTATACGCGCTGGGTATTGCCCAGATTACGCATGGGCGGATTTCCTCAGTTTTAAAAGCATATTTCCTATTCCAACATTTCAAGTGGACTATTTACTGATATTATATTTCATTGGGAAGATTAGCAAACCATTCGTGCTGCTTCGCTGGTCTATACACTTGGGCTTTGACCTTTTCTAGCAAATGAAAACAACAAGCTGACTTTCTAACATAAGCCACTAATAGAAACAGGAAAAAAGACCGTGTTGCATCAGACGTTTTATATGAAAATATTACCTTTATGGAAGTTATAAAGGGAGAAAATGTACAAATGGGAACCTAGAGTCCATGATGGCTTTAACATAAAGACTCCAGTGTGCTAAACCTTAAACCAGACACAAGCCTCATTACATGCAAGTGCTCTTTTAACTCCAAGAAGCCGTGAAATAAGCACGTTTATAACACTAGCTGAATGAGAATTCACCTTCATAAGTGGGTGCTTTTTAGAAACGTCAGGGAGTGTTATAGAAAAATCACCGGCCTCATGTCTTTCACGGCCAATTTCAATTCCAAACACGTGATCCTGCAGTTTATAACAAAGTTTTGTTGGGGGGTGGGGGGTCTACAGGCCCTCTATAAACCTTATATGCTTATAAAACAGCATATAAAATTTTTAACAGCAGCGCGCAAGATTGCAAACTTTCTCTCATAACCAAGGCGCTGACTTTAATACGTACTGCTGCTGCTGCTGGATTTCTCCTCATTGTTGCCGGAAGATAGCTCCGGGCTGCTCGTCTCCTCCCGTGGCTCCTTCGCCTCGGTGTCCCTACACGACGGTGCGTCCTCCGGCGCAGAGCTGGGCTGTTTGGTCGCCGTTTTGTCCCCTGAGTAGCTGTTTGTGGAGGAGCTCTCCGACGCGTTCCCGTACGCCGTTTCGTAGAACTGGTCAAAGACTTGTGGCAGCACGCCGTTTCTGCCCACGTTCCCGTAGAAATTGGTGGGAGCAGAGCCGGCGCTCGTGTGATGGTGGTGGTGGTGGTGGTAGGCGGCGGCGGCGGCGGCGGGGCTGTTCTTACCGAACATGTCCCCTACGACTGCAGTCTGAGCCGAAAGACAGTCCCGGTGCACCATGTCCTCCGCGGTGGGGTAGCCATGGGGTAAGTTCCCCCGGTGCGACCATTTACCGGACGCCTCAATGGCTGCATAGTCCCTGAACGTCACCTCTCTGACGGGTTGGACCTGCGGCAGGTTAGAGGAGTAGGAGTATGTCATGGGGCGGGTGGACGGGGTCTGGGATAAAAACGAGGGTAGACCGGAGAAATCAGCCCCCGCTGACACGTAATAAGTGCAACTGGGCAAATACATGTTCGATCCAACGGGGACCCTTTCGTCAAAATCCATCATCGTAGTTCACCCTCTACTATAACTCTATGTTGGGCTTTGATTCCTCTATAACCGCCCTGAACATGGCTCTGAAGCGCCGTGCCTCTTGCCTCTTTGAAGCAGGTTCGCTAAGCAGAAATTTGGAGACGTAGGCTGACGTGGTGAGCCATCTCCATCCACTCCACGGAGGAGGAGGTCACGTGACCACGCGGCAGAAATTGACAGATTTTCAGGCTGTGTATATGTGTGTGTGTGCGCGTGCGTGCATGCGTGTGCGTGTGTGTGTGTGCGTGTAGGAAAGAGAAAGACTGTGTGTGTGTGTGTGTGTGTGTGTGTGTGTGTGTGTGTGTGTGTGTGTGTGTGTGTGTGTGTGTAGGAGTGTAAGAGACATGGCTGCTATGTGTCCTAAAGCTTGACATTGGTGGTTTATCGCCATGTCGGTTTAAAAATGAATTCCTTCACTTGCAACGAAGCCAAAGGAAGAGGAAAGTATAATTGAAGGCTGCCTGTTAAAAGAAAGAAAAAGGCTTTCAATCGAAGCTGGAGCCAAAATATCAATATCAATTTCCCAGATGTTCTGTGCTTTTCCACAATATCTTTCCTGGGGAAAAAATATATATATGTATATCTGCTTTCTTTTCTTCTTCTTTTAATTATTTACACAATGCACAAAAAATGAATTTAAAAATGTTGTACAAACCCTACTTGACAGAAACAATATAAACCAGCATTACTTAGACAACATGGACTTGAATTGGAGGAAGGAGACAACCATCTTATCTCTAAAGTCTGCTTTTAGAAACCTCTTAGTCATCATCATTTGGTGGTTTTACAACATAGCATTTGGCCCAGTGGGCATTTGGTTATCAGGGTCATGTTCAAAGTAGCGGCTAATGTTTCAAGTGGCCAAGAGCCTTGTGTTTGTACCAGAGCAACAAACTGAGATTCTGACTAACTAAATACAAAACAGGATCTTAAAATGTATAGTAAACAGAATAGATATTTGAGGAAACGCACACTATTAAATTCAGAGGTCCGTGAAACCTTACACCAAAAAAACTATTATTTTAAATAGCAACGTTGAGCTCAATACATGCATTTTATTATTGTATGTTTTGTATTTATTTGAGGGTAACAACAGAAGAAACAGGCATATTATCCTCAGAAAGAGTATTCAAACTCACTGAGGGAAATGCTCAAGAGCTGATGTGTGTCGCCTTCAATAATAAAAACAGCCTGCTCCAATAACCAAACGTTACAGCCTCTTTAGAATACTGCATTTATTCTTTTTTAAATGATCCTTGTCTAACTGCTCTGTTTTGTCTCATATGAACATTTAATGGATCCAGTAACAACTCCAAAAGCCGCGACATTCAAGCCCGCTGCACTTTACGCACGGCTATTTCTTCACGTTTTGTTGCAAATATTTACTCCAACGTGCGCCGTTTAGTAAGAAGACAGATTCCAGAAATTTATAAGACATTGTTATGTTTTGATGAATAATAATTTCCATTACAACACTATTTTTTATTCGTATTCCCAGGACGGATGTATTCAAACATTTGCGTAAATCCCATCAACATGGAATAAAATAAAATGTCTGAATGTTGCGCAGCATATTTTAATACCTGCAGTTTTTTTTTTCACAGGGAAAGCTCAAGAAAAGCAAGCAACAGTTATTTCTTGAACAGATTTCCAGCTATTTAAAAATCCAGATTGTGTATTACTTTACTAGCTTGGGGATAAAACGGTTTTACATGAGTACACAAATAATTTTGGAGTAAGACTTTGCTTTCCACTGGAGCAAAAGCAAATCGAGATAACACGGGAATTCTCTCTCTCTTCTTTTTTTTTTTAAATGATCTAATTTCTTCTGTTTGATTTGGTAAACATGCCACGGTACACATTCCTCGGCTCTCTGCTCGGAGGCCACCGTGGAGCTTGTTTTGGAGAGACTGCAACCTGATTCTAATGTACTGTGAATGAGAGACCTGAGCTCGGATTAAGACCGCCGCGGCTGGTCTGGCCCCACAGCCCGAGGTGCACATGGGGATCCAGGGGGCTCCTGATGGCACATGTGAAACACAACCTTAAAATATCACACACACTAAGACAGTGCAAACACCATCTAACGCCCAGGGAGAGTATCAAAACAGGGAAAGAAATCATACAGTGCGTGTTATTCCTAGTCCGGCTTGCAGGCTATTTTATTTGGATAAATTGCAGGGGCACAAACAAGTCGAGTGTCTCCGCGACCACACGCTCCGCCTCTCAGTCAATCCAGACAAATTCTACGACTTGTGCTGAAGCTTTTAAGCTGTAATTGAGCACAGGATGCCCAGGAAAACCAAAGCCAGCTATGCACAGACCTGCGTTTTTATAGCTGCTATAGTATTCTGCTGTGCTTTTTTTTTCTCTCCGGGCAGACAGACACCACTAAACAGGCCAAGCGTGATAGGAAGTCGCCACCTACACGGACACAACTCAGCAGCTGGGGATTTTAAACAACATAGAAAAATAACATCTGTAAACAACTAAGGTAAGTTTCCACCTCTAGTAAATTCGCCCATTTCTAACATTTCTTGCTGCAGATTTTTTTCTTTCTTTCTTTCTAAAAAAAAATTAAAACTCGATTTATATGAAATGTGTTGTGCATTAAAGGAAGCCCTGGTGCTGATTCTCTGACCATCCTTCCTGTGCGGTTTTTGCCCATCTAAATCGCAGTCTGGCGCTGCGTAGAAGCCCTCAAAGCCAAAGCTTTGTCTGTACGGTCGACTTCAAGTTCGGGGGAGGGAGAGTGTCCTTTACAGAGAGCAAAGGGCCCACCGTGCCCCGGATGGAGTTCCTTTAATTGCCTTTGCATTTACGCAGGCTTTAGGTTACAAGATTGGTCGATAACGTGAGCCTGTAACTCTGAGCTGAAGAAAAGTCTAATGAACTTCACCTTCGCACTAATAATGCATCAGGAATCATGAAGGCCCTGAATGTATCGTGTAGTGTTGGTTTGAACTCAGCTCTAAACAGTAAACTAGTGAGACTAACTCCTACTATTAGAGAGAATTGTTCTCTTAAAGCCCCTTTGGCTTGACAATACATCGGTTTTACGCACTTTTACGCAAAAACAGCATTCATATTTCTATCATATTTTGGACAAATAGGAAAAACGAGTAAGAAAAGATAAACATTAACGCCCTGACCACCAGTCAAGAGATTTCATAAAGAGATAGTCAGCGTATTTACTTTATGACACTGTTGTCTTTGGGTCAAGAGAAGAGCCTAATTCATCCACTGTTTCCGACCATGTTTTCGTACATTTGCACACTCACACTTATGTAGACACACGCTCCTAATAAAATAGATAAAATATAAAAACAATAATATAAAATAGCAGCTATTAAGACATCACATTCGTCTTTAAACTAAATGGAACTTGTGGCCTGGAGTGATAGCAGTGCTGCGGTTTTGTCAGGGAGAGAATGCGCCAATCCGTGCGCCATAAAACCTTGTTAGACAACAAGTAAACAATCGAGTGTGGGGAGGATCTGAAAGTACAGTTTAACGCCACGTCAGGTATGCCTTTGGGCTGTTAAGGGGGCTAAATAGGCGCATTCAGTGTCCTCCAAAAGAAACCTCCTGTAGTTTGAGTCTTCAAGCAAAATAAAGAGCCCAGAGCTTTAGTACAGGCTGGTTTTGTTTCCATTTTATGGTAGAAAAATGAGCCACCACACCTGCGCCTCAAAGCATCTATTGACTAGATTCTTTATCTGGAAATAAGAACACCGCCTTTAGTGCACAGTGTGCAGAGCAGGAGAGCGAAAACACACACAGGCAGTCTGACTTCACAATAAGAAAGCGGTGTGACCTATGAGATGCATATTAGACTCTTAAACTTACATGGAAAGAAAACAAAATAGACTTTAACTAAACATGGAGGTTTGTAGTGCGTAAAGAACGCACAACCAGCACAGAACCACACAGAGGCAATTAATTAATGTGTTATTTTAGCCAAAGGATTCTTTAAAAATCTAAATTTAAGTGTTTCATTGTAGTTTTTCCCCTTACATATTCACACATTTTAGGATTTTTTTAAAAGTGTTTTTGAACTTGAATGGTCTTGGCTCAGCTGTTTCGTTGCTGGCCACATTGATACGATCCTGGGATTATAAAACCATCAGACTGCAACATGAGACAATCACAGCTAGTTGCGTACAGACGAACAAGCTGGAATATGTAATATGTGTAAATTTGAACCTGATTCGGCGAACAACTGTTGATGTATCCACAGGTGACAGAAGTGTGGGCCGAGCAGCGATGGCGACGACAGACGAGCCAGGCGGACCACACAGGGGCCGGGCAGGCAAACTGACCAACTCCACGGTCAACGGGAGCACCTCTGCCTCACAATGCTGGAGGAGCCTGCAAGAGGGTATCCTGGGAAACAAGGCGCCAGCAGCAGGAGCGGGCCTGCATGGACAAAAAGGACATAAAGTGGACTTCAGTGGGGGACAAATGCAATTGTGCAAAAAAGAAAACACAAGGAAGTTAAAGAGAGACAGACAGAAGTATTAATGCAGTGATAGGGGTTTTAATTAATTGAAAAAAGAACCCAAAATGTAGAAATTAGGCTACTGCATCAGAAAGGAACACCGATTTAGTTGCACATTTGCAAAATATAGCTGATAAACACATATAGAGGATTCAAAGTTTGATTCCAGTTACATTGAGAGCGCGTGCTCAGACAGCACAGGTTAAGAAAATAAAATGTTAAATGTCAGTGCAGCACACATTGCGTTTTTTTAAACTGTATGCTGGTATTTGAATGCTTTGATTTAAAAATATAGCACTTATTATAAGTTTTTCGTTTGTTTTCAGCTACATTACTGCATTTGATTCACTATGAGATCGTCAACAGTGTAAAAAAAAACTATTTCTAACAGTCGCAGGTGCCAGCATGGCATTAGGATGAGGGCGAAATCAAACCAAAGCGACGCTTGCAGTCTGTTTTACTACGAAATGTTGATATTTAGATGAGATCCCGTTTTTAATTTCAGTGAATACATTTTCTCCCGAATACGGATGTCTCGTTTAGGAGCTAACAGACACGATATAATGCGTGCCATTTGGATCAAATACACTGCGACATAATAAAAACAGGATTTTAACGAAAACATGCCTTTCATTTGTATTTCCAGTCGGAATATTATCATTTTTTACACACAATTGTCTCGTTTCGCATCTATATTTATTCAAGCTCCGACGATAATAAACGAATCTCACGACTGGATATTGTTTTCATTCATTGACCTTAACGGATCCAGGTTTTAATAAAGGATGACCATCAAATCATCATCAAATAACTGTTAAACGAATCTTAAGAAGAGTTCAAATTAAGATAAAGGCTGTTTTACCTGGAATAAAGCCTATGTGACTAAAACTGTGTGAAACGATCAGCACTGGCGCCTAAATCCATTTATTCTGGATTAAAACTCTCTAAATTCCTAGATAGGACATGGATAAAACGCATCTGCTGTGATTTTAAAACATTTTCAGCAGGTTTGCAGCCTCCCGTGCTGCGTTTTGTAACCGCTTTTCGATGGGGAATTTAAATATTCAATTAGAAATACATGCTTTCTGCAGCACAAGCCAATGCCATTATATCTTCTGCAATTGCATGTTTATTCTTTGTCTGAAATCAACGTGCAGTATGTACATTATGCTGAGGGAATAGAATAAATCTGAGTTCAGGCAAACAAAGGCCCCGCAAAGCAAACAGACTCCGCTGTAATCCATGACGCACACAGACACGTTGTGTATGTCTCTTCTAAAATATACTCAACCCCTTCGGAAATGAACACAGTAAATTATTTGGCATTTATATTTCAAACCACAGGAGATCAGGACAGGGGGAAAAAAACCCGTCTGTGGAGGAACAAGGCGCCGGCTGAGGCTTTCACATAATCTCGGTCAAGTGCTTCTATTTGACCGCTGTCACGGTGCTGGATAAACGTATGTCTGCACAGGTCTTTGTGCTGTATTACAAGATTACCCTCCAAAAACTGGCGCTTTCAGGCTTGACCAGAGCTATATTGTTGAGTGGCTGAAGGTTGCGGGCCCAGCCACCATTACGCACAGAGACAGCGAAGGTCAATGTAAAGAGCAATGCCTGCTGTCTGTGTTCAGCCACGTCTGACAGGCAGGCGAGAGGACATACCGGGCTGCTTATTGGATAAATGTGGTCTGTTTGACATGATCACTGATCCCAAAACCTTTACAAGGTACCGCGTTATTCCATATCAGGGAGTATTTGCTCAGATTATATACAGGAGGGTGGAATATATCTATTATTTTTGGCAAAAAGACACCATGAAAGGGTTGTTTCTTTATAGTATGAAGGCAATTTGCACTGTTGTAACATTCGCTTGAATAATAAAATTGCTCTAAAATAGACCTTATGTTGTTTGAATTCGCGCCTTAAAGGGACAGTTCACCCCAAAATGATAGGAAATGTATTTTCTCTTGTATGTAGTTTTGTTCCTTAGAGCACAATCAGTGAAGTGAAGTGGCTTTTACTATCTCTCAAGGCAGACATCACTACATCTCACTACTTACTAAAACAATCTGTTGTTAGTAAAGTAAGTAAGTAAATATCACTACAGGTGAGAGGGAAAATAAGTATTTTTAATTTTGTTTTTCTTGGTGAACTGTCCCTTTAACAGACTTGTTCTTCTTCTGCTGCTTACCCTAGTTGGGATTAAAGTATCTAAATTAAATATGGAACTTCATCTATAGCTTTTTAAAGAAAAATATCGTTTAATTTGACCATTTCAGAGGAATGATATTAACTGTAATTCACTATTTTTGCCTTAGTGTGGCGGCAGAACTCAATTTTTGCGGAGTGGTTCGGCCCTGTGTTTCCTGTCACGGCCGACAGGGTGTCCCATCAGAGGTGGCTGATGTGCGGAGGAGGGATAGGCGGGGCGTGGTGCTACGAGCTGCTGCCTGTCACTCTGTGTCAGCGGAGGCGGGACATATCGGCTTGTTTTGGTTCTCAGCAGGCCAATGAAACGCGCCTGTGCTCCCTGACAGCCAATCACCTGCCTCGCTGTGAACTTCCGCTCTAAAGCTTCTGCTCTTCCGCTCCTTGTGTGTTTTTTGGACGACAGGATGTAAGACGCAGTCACACATCACACTTTTCTCACATCTTTGAGCTGCTTGTATAACACGTGCGCGCCCCGCCGTAACTACGTCAGAGGACGTGGGAGCAGGACGACGCTGCATTCCGTGCTCGCGGACGTACGGTGTTACATTTCTATGTGTCAATCAGCGAGCCGGCAATGTGGATATCATAAACACTACACAGCACGCACTGTTTCAGTGTGAATTTATGAAATATTTCCCAAACCTGTTGTCTGCTGACTAAATATTCCCGTTTCCTTTGTTAAGAATTGTGATTATCTGCAAGTTTTAAAGAAAAATAACTAAAACACACTATGATTAGTAAATAAAACTCTTGGGTTATATTAATTTATGTATTACAACTGATCTTCTAAATTCTTGAAAAATGCTTATTAGGATAAGATATTAGCCAAATTCAAACTTTATACTATTTATTTGTATTCTATTTAAATTTTGGATTTTTTATTGCATGACCTGCTTTCTAGTGTTTGTTTACTGCCTGCTGCAATACCATAATTTCCCCTATGGGGGATCAATAAAGGAATTCTTATTCTTATTCTTATTAAAATGTAAGTCAAAGATTACTTATCATCACTTCTAACACTAACAACAGCCAGACTTATAGAAAGCGTTATAACAAAAACCGTAACAATTTAGCACTTTGGGTACAGATACGTAACAACAGATTTATTTTATTTTATTTCATTTTAATATTATTTTAACATGCGTTCTTGCTTTGTGTTTAGTTAATTTTTTTAAATCCATAATTATCAGGCTAAATTATATTTTATTTTACAAATTATGTTGCTTGTTTGAGCTGAAAGAAGACAAACAATCAGTCTTATGAATCTTTTAGACACCGCAACGTTCGGTAACTTTGCTATAGGCAAAACATAAAAAATAAGATTGTATATAAGATATATTATATAATAAGATTAAATCAAAAATGTATAACTATGATGATGTGTGTGTGATGTTAAAATTATTTGAAGACATAAATAAAAACAACGATATATATATATAACAATACATAAACAACAAACGGGCTGCATGAGTCCTATAACACACTATATAACCCTATTGGCTTGAATAGGGAGGACATCGAGGCCTCGTGCATAAAGCTGCACCATTTAACTAAATGGGCTAAAACACTTAAATCACCAAGTAAATGAGCCTAAAGCGCCTAACAGGTGTGAGGGAGCCAGAGGAGCCGCAGCTCGGTGTAAGGAGGGATTTGGTTTCATGCCTGACGTTTGACTGCCAGTAAGACTGAATCATTTTTTACTAATGCTGCCAAAACAAGCATGGTGGGAAGTTGCGTTTTTGGCTGCAGCTGCGTTACAACTGCACTGAGTCAGTGAAAAGGAAAAAGCTTTTAGAAGAAGTAAATATTCACACAGGCCAGTGGGCTGCATTGTTATCCACAGTGGACGATGGGCGATGCGAGGCAGTAAATAGGTTTCTAGGAATGGCTCGGGACGGTTTCTGCACGATACAACGACTCAGCGAAGGTTATAATGAATTCAGATTCAATTATATTCGATTAAAAAAATGCAAATCATGCAGTAACAATAGTATGCTATATATATTTAAGCGGCTTTATTTTAAGGCGTCCAGAAAACACACCAAATTATTATCAGATTAAATATAAAACAATATTTTCACAGCAGCGACAGAATGACATTTTGGCCAATTGTATTTCACTTCTTATTCCGAATTAATCAAATAATCGCAGAAGGCCCACAGAAAAAGATTCCTGATCAAACTATACTTTAAGATAAACAATGATTTAGATTTTTATATAAAATATTTAAAAAAAAGATAGGCATACACATTCAAGGAAGCTTAAAAGAGAAAAATAAATAACGCGGTAAAATGTTTACGAAAAATGCAAAGATTTATAAAAACAGATCGGGATTGAGTGGAATGCGCCGTTTGTAACCTGACGCTCTCACAGCGTTTAATAAAGCCAAGGACTTAGAATAAAGTCTTTTCTTTGATTAGAAAGTACAAATAGAAAAACATTCAACGGAAACGCAAAATAGCCGCATATCAGTAAACGGAACACACTGAGACAATTTTGTAAATATATAGCTAAAGATCATTGGGTTATTTTAAAGTTACACAGGCCTGTATGAATTTTGCCTTTAACATTTACTTATGGATATAATAAAAGCACTATAAAATACATTTTTAAATAAATATACACAATTTCAACATCCTTGAAAGTGAAGTGTTGTTGCAAACATTTAAATATTTAAGCGATAATTTACACTGTGTCGTCAAACCAATAGCAACTAATTTTTATCATTTGTTTTGTGTTTCAAAGAAAATTTTATATGCATTTTTTAAATAAAAATAAATGAAGGGTTTCCTGCACTTTCCACCTGCGTCTGTTAATTACTTTACTTTCACAAATATTAAGGTTGTTATAACAGGATTCAATTTAAAATAATCAATTATAGTTATTTTTATTTTTATTAGAATCTGTCGTTGTTTACATATTCATTTTAAATATTTTATAGAAATTGTATAATGGGTGCGTTTGACCACTGTCAATCTCCTTGCCTATAGCACAAGGTCGCCGCTAGGTGGCGATGTGAGACTACATTTCAGCACAGACCAGCCTCAACTGACTTATTTCCCTCATTTTCCAGATCATATACATGCTACAAACCCAGAAAAGCTGCTTTAAATACCTTCCCTATGTAAACATATTTGTCACATACAGCGGGACAAATATGGGCCTTAAAATCAAATAAAGAGTATATTCAAAATGAAGAGATCATGGAAAGAGTAATACCTTTTAAAATATGAAGTAGCTGGATGTAAAACTATAAACTGGGCTGTCACCACAGTGTCATGTCGTGAAAATGACCCACGTTCAACATAACCTGGATAAAATTCAACCAAGTCCATATTTTATTGGGACGGACTTTAACACCGACATACTTAGACTCACACACAGATAACCTGGATATCATGCCGGAATTTACTTTATATACAACCACAACAATACGCACACATTATAAAAAAAAGCTATGATTGATATGAACACATATCCCGAACGATTATCTAAGCATTATAATAAGAATTGCACCATGGATTGGATATGAATGAGAGCACGGGTTCATATGATAAGACTAAACTTCATACAAGCTAAGCATCTGAGTTTAAAAAAAAAAAAAAAGAGGAAGCCAGGAAGGATTAATATTTAACATTCCCAAGGTCCCGAATCCGTCACTTCCTGTGAATCTTTTCTTTTTCTTTTTTTTTTATCACTCTCGTTAAAGAAGTTGCAGATAAAGGCGTAGCTCGGTGGCGCACACCTTTCTGAACTGCAGGGTCCTGTGTCGAGAGTGAGCATGCCAAAAAAAAAAAAAAGAAAAGAAAAAAAAATCATCATCAAAAAAAAAAAAAAAGTCACAAATACTGCAGCTATATAATTCCCCACCACTCGACTCCTTTAACAATATTTAACAACAAGTGGCAGGAATTGGAGGGTCCAGCATTCAGAGGCCTCAGAAATCTGGTTCCAGAGGGTCCGGGAAATCATTTGGCAACATATAGAAATCTGATTCAGTCAGGAAGTTGTTCCAATCCATGAGTCCGTGTGTGTGTGTGTGTGTGTGTGTGTGTGTGTGTGTGTGTGTGTGTGTGTGTGTGTGTGTGTGTGTGTAGTACTTGAGGCAATCTCCCCAACAGATAGAGTCCGTAATAAAAATGAAAACAAAAAAGAAAAATGGAAAGAAAAAAAAAACTAGCTGATTGGTTTCAATTTGTTGACAACTTTCTTCTCCTTTACGCGTCTGTTCTGAAACCATATCGTGACCTGCCTCTCGGACAGGTTGGTCTGGGCAGATATCCTCCTCCTTTTGTCCTTCGTTATAAATTTATTGGCGGCGTACTCGCGCTCGAGTTCCTTCAGTTGCACCTTAGTGTATGGCACGCGCTTCTTTCTTCCACGTCGATAAGAGCCGGAGTCTCCTCCGGCGTGAGACACCGCGTCTGGGAGGGAGAACAGGGAGACAAAAGGGTGTCTGTCATGAGCTGCTTCCCAACAAGTGGTTAAAGATTCACATAAACTCAAAATAAAAATCCCCTTTCAGTAAAAGGAAATCTGAGGACTGACCCACTCACTCAAATACAAACAAATATTTCATGATTTGATATGCAGAATTAAATGTTATATCCCCCAAACCAGAAAAAAAAAACATGACAGCCTAATTTATGATAACGATATAGTGGATAAGTAATAATGTAAAAAATAATCTTATGGAAAGGTCATACTGAAGAAAAACACATAAGCTGTTAGTATTACTTAATTCCTCTGTAAAGGTTTTTTTTTCTATTCTATACATTATTAATGTCATTTTTCTTTTAACTGAATTATGTGTTTGTTCTGCAGGTTGACACACTAGCTGACATTTCATGCCCTCCATTCTGTGTGTGCATCCTGTTTGCAGTGTAGTAACACAGCGACATGTCCCACAGCCCTGTCCTCTAAAAAGCCTGGAGCCTGAAGGGATGTATAGCCTACCTGGTATGGAGGACTTCCACATGTGTCCGGGCTGGGGCTGCTCCTTGGCGCAGTAAACCTGGCCGTTCCAGCCGTTGGTGGCGAGAGTCCACGGTTGGTAGCTTTCCATAGGCAGCAGGGACTCGTGTCTGGCGTCTGACGGCGCGCTGATGGTTGGCACCACGGGCACGTCCAGGTAGCTGGGGACAGGTTGGTACGGACTCGTAGTGTAGGTCGGATAAAAAGCAAATTCCTTTGCCCGAGAGGTGAAATCGTCGCCCGAAGCGGACGTGTCCATGTATTTCTCTCCATACGCGGAGGGGGGCTGCGCTCCGCACGACTTTATGCTGCTATGTTGCGACATTCTGCACGGGTAATAGCCGCTGCCGAAGTAGCCATAAGGCAGGGACGCGCTGGATGAATTCTGAGCTGCAGAGCAAGGGCTGCACTGTTTCACTGGCTCGCCCATACCGGAGGTGGGCACGTCGCTGGACGAGTAAGCCGAGCTGGGTGCCAGGGACGCGGGGTGCGCCATCAGATTCCTGCACTGGTTCGCAGCAAAGTTGCCACCAGCAAAACCCTCCATGTTCTTGGTCACTTCATCGGTACCGCCGCTGTTGTCGTAGAGGAACATCACCGACGGGTCGACCCAGCGAGGACGGAGGAGCAGTGACGTTGTCATAGCACGGCATCCAACATTGAAGCTTCTGGCTCTTTTTTAAAAAGCCCTGAGACTGAGAAAAGGAGATACTGGTTCTCAGAGAGTAATGCCACTCTGACGCGCACAAGAGCGCAGAGGTTGCGCCGTCATTGGCCCAGATGTTACCACGTGACCGGGCTATGCAAAGAGGACGGTAAACATCACCCAGTACAGATAATTAAATGGAGAAAAATGCGGCGAAGTAAGGTGACCGTACCTATGAAGGGATTTAGCTTTCGTCGTGTGTGATTGAAATGAGTTGGATGCTTTGCGTTTATTCTAAGAAAGGAAGAAAAACATAAGAGTAGTCTGATTTTTAATCACATCAAATTAAATGTAAGATCTAAAACCACATGGATATGATGATAAATTACTTTAAAGGGTTTCTCGTCGTGTGTTTACCTTAAATAAGGTTCGATTTTGTGGTAAAATGACCCAAAAAGCAGTTATGAGTCATATATCTACATATGACTGATTTGCATAGCCTTGCGGCCTGACGCACGGACACTGACCAGCCTTTGTCTGCGTCGCTGCACGATCTGTGTATCATAACGCATTTATTTACTAAAGGAGATTCCCAATTGTAATAAGTCAATTTTCAATTATAATATTTCCAGTGTTGCACACAAATCTGCCATGAATTAAACATACACCAACCGCCCACTGACGGAGAGATACACTGCTATAAGTCTCTGCACGCACACTGAATAAACGGCACATTCACAAAGGCTACAGAGCTAAAAAAAAAAAAGAGTCGACCTATCCCGAGGACCTGAACTATACATGCAAATGATTTTATCAACACAGTCAGAGACGACCCCCCCTAGAAAATCCCCATATCAAGTTCTGATAAAAACAAAGAAAATGAGATGTAACTTAATGTTTTCAGGGACAAATTCCAGACACAAGACTTTCTACATGACTCAAGACTTTTCTACATGTTAACAATATGTAAAAATAGAAACAGCTCTGCTCTTGGCACTGCCTAAGTGTTTTTACATAGGAGGTAGACGCGGCTGGAGGCCAAGGTCAAGTTGAAAGTTGCTGTCTAGCCATCCAGCCTGTCGGGCTATTCAGGCTTTGAAGGAACCGTCTGAGGCGCTTGAAAAGAGCGGAAGAGGGGTGAGAATTCCTGTCCCAATGAAAGCTATTGGAGGACATTAACTTTTACTATCATTTTGTTTTCTCCAGCGTTTATTCTCACGAACTAGTCTGTACCCGCTTCACTTGGGTGGTGCGTACTCTTGTATCCCTGCTGTTGGAAATATAAAAGGAATGTTGCTGTGTGTGTTTTTTTTTTTATTTGCAGATCTTCTGGAGGTGTTTTTTGGCACATACGTGTGAAAATGATCTTGATCTCTGAAAAGAGGGGACGGGAGAGACGTGCCGTGTGTGTGCGTGCACTACGTGTGTGTGTTTGTGTGTCTGGTTTGTGTTTACGACCAGTCGCTCTCAGTCAATTCTGTTGTTGGAGGAAATGGACCTACTGGAGCCTTTACTGAATTTGTTAGCAGACTTTCAAAATCCAGCAGGAGTTTTGGCTCGCTTGAGTGTAATTCTGCTGGTTTGTGTTTTTTGATTTTTGAGAATAAAAAAAATCAGATATACAGAAGCTGCCACTCGCGTGCGTAAAGTGCAAACGGGTGGTTTCCAGCCTATAGACATACAATGTTTATGCAAATTAAAAAACAAACGAACGTTGTTTTTTTTTGTCTCATCTGCTTCCTTTGATATGTTTAAAGCTAAACTACAACGCTTGAAATCAACATATAATTGATTTACACAACATATTAAATGATTTCGAATGATGCAGAAATTAAACAAAGCCCACTCATATCATTTTTCACAAATCGTACGATTTCAAAGTCCCAAATTATTACATCTGAACAATGATATCCAACTTTTATACACAAGTTGTATGTTGTGAAGCATTTGGAGTTTCGTGAGTTTGGCCCACAGGCGCTGCAAAACAATCCTTTGGAACTTTGAGGTGCGAACAGCGTGAAGAATAATAACTGTTTTACCTTACAACACTGAGGGCTGGTGTGTTTTGCAGCAACTCAAATGTTTAAATATTCTTTAGGTTTTCTGTATGGGGAGCGAAACTAGTTCAAAATAAATGTAAAATACGTGAAGTTGCATTATTCTGTGTGCTTGTTTGGTTATTTAAAGTCATTTGATGGAGCCAATGTGTCAAATCTGGTGCGTAGTAACAGAAAATATACATTTTATAATTTATCAATATCATGCTGTGCTGCTTGATTAAACTAATATGAAAAAATATATATAAATAGAAAGCATTTTCAGAGAACAGTCATCAAACACAAGGTCGCACCGCTAATTATAGTGACTTAGAACAGGTGAGGTCAACAACGCAAGATTAGAAAACACTGTGCGTAAAATGCGCATTACTTCACTCCATTGCATCACTCCAGTACTAAAATAAATAATTTGCGCTCAAACTATTAAAGACTTTTAAAGCGCTATGTATTTTGTTTACGACTAGGGGATTATATGAAATATTATCAACATATTCACTTATCATATCTCCATCGCAGTTTCCTGATGGGAAATAATATCAGAGAAAGATATATGATTCACAGCGTGATTCACAGCAGTCTGGATGCGTGTTGGCCTTATCATACAAGATGGTAATGAAATCATTGAGCAGCAACTTGCAGCAACAGCTATGATTCATGGAGTCAGTGTACAAGGCCTAGCCTGTTGCCGTCTGCCCTGTGGCGCTTCCCTCCACTGAGGCAAAGGCGCTTCAAAAATAAACAAAGTCGCGTTAATCATTAACCGTCCCATACGTGTTGCTTGTCCAGCTCGAGCGGCATGTATATCTCTGAGAAGCAGCGCATCAGGCTTTTATTAAATGCTACAGGGACGTGATTTATGATTTATCCATGTTTAGATCGTTAGATTTTTAGTGACAACAAGCCTGCGCACTCGCCAAGGTGGCCGCCCGCGCGCACATGTGGTCAGTCCAGACATGAGACATCCCAAAGTACAATGGACACACACACACACACACACACACTTTTACTGGAGCGGCTCACACATTGTCCCGCCAAACAGACGCATATTTCTCCATGGAGTTGCACACTTGCGCAAACACTTCATCCTTATTGATTGGCGCCGATTTCTAAGCAGTCTGCCAAAATATAAATATAATAAAAAAAATAACCAAACTGCATTAATATTAAAATAGTATTTTATGCATTTTTGTGCAATTTTTTTTTAATATAACTAAATATTAATGGATTTCAGTTATCCATATTTCGATATGGAGCCTCCCTTAGGGTCTCTGGATGATCCCAGGAGGTTCCAAGGACTCCACTTTGGGACTTGGCAGAATAGACTGGAAGCTTTTCTCTGAGGTCATTATCAAGGTTCAACCCCCTGGCATCCAAATTACGCAGCGCGTGAGAGAAAGAGCACATTTATTCCACTGGCCTCCGCCGGCAGCCTGGGTAGAAGCAGGGAAAGGTCCATATAAAGTTATGCCCAGCTATAAATTTCTACAGTTAATAGTAGAAATTGAGTTATAAAAGACGAGCTACGTGCAGCTGAATGTGAAGTCTCGTTGATGACACGTGTTTAAAGCAGACGGATGTCAAAAAGTTGTCAAAACATAACAAGCAATATGTTTTTGTGGTCAGAGGAGTGAACCACAGGGCGGTCACACACTTGACTTTTCCATATTTTCTGGACGGCCGCCTGCGGTGTGATTATAAAGGATTGCATAAAAATAAGAAACACAGCCGCACTCGTACACACACACACACACACACACACACAGGAAACCATGTACGGTTAAATGGAAAGTTTGAACCTCAAGGTGTTCCTGATGTGTGCTTTGAGTGACATGCTCGTTGTACGTTTCAGTTTCTCCAGCAGAACTCCTTAATGCTGCGTTTACTGCCTGCTAAAGCACCGCGAGCTGCTGCTCAAATCATTTATGGCCCAGAATCTCTGCAGATATTCAAAGTGTGTGACTCCACAAATGTAGATAATGGAGAGGAAATAATGGCTGTTTTTTGAAAAATATCATCCTTTAGGGTGTAGCATTACTCTGATGCTTCCCTTTAACAAAACAGAAAAAAATACTAAACTTGAAGACTAAAACCTGATTTAAACTCTTGTATTATTCATTCTATTCAGGCCTATGGAGCCTCTTCACGCCTGATCGTTTCATCATAATTACTCGTCTAAACCCATGTTTTCTTTGTCTTACGTGTATTCTTACATTCATCACTGCTGCTATTGTTGTTTTCCAAATTACATGAATCACCATCGGGATCCGATGTAATATTCACAACCTGCCATCCTGGCCTTTAAACTGCTAACACAAAGCAAAGGGCCGGGGGAAAAAAATCAGCTTCAGTATCCATGTGCACCACAAATAGAAGCTGCAATAAAAGGAAACAATATGTTGCGACACTTTATGAGTAAAATAAGAAAATGCACGTGGGTTAATCGCACACCTGTTATATTTTATATTGTTTGTTGTTTAGAAATTAGAAGAAACAAAAAAGATGCGCTGAGAGACATTTATGACGCCGCTAACATGTAAATATGACGAAGCTGAATGAGTTTAATTTCAGGTTCTGTGAGAGCTTTTAGAGGACGAGTCCAAACAAAACGAAAATAGTCGCAAAACTTAGTTTACAGTCTTAAAGAATAAACTAAATTATTCGACTATATTAATGAAAAAGACGCGTCAGTGTAAACAGTTTTATAGGACACATTTATTTTGGAATTTGTGGTGGAAATCTTTACATGCAGAGCAAAACAATAAAGCTTTTTTAAAATAGCTTCTCTTTTAAGGTTTTGCAGTTTTTATTAAATTAAATGACTTAAATAAGCATTATCTACTTCTGGGAAATGCAGCCTATTGTTGTCAGAAGTTAATAATAAATATAGTGTAGGTTTAATGAATTATCATTTTCATATATTTGTTAAACTAAATTCGGCTGCATACGGAATTTATCTCTGTATCTTTTATCTAATGTAGGGAATTACAGTTCACACAATGCCGCGTTAAAAATGCAAACATGTCCAAAAATTACCACCTAAGTATCAATTTTCCGTATGTTATTTACGTTAGTTTACTGGGTTTTGACAGAAGCTGTTATTTCAAGACTGGTGTGAAAGATTTTTTAAAAAATTATGTCCGTAATACCCTTTCACACACCAAGTGTATGCACGCACACACACACACACACACTGGAACCTGAGCTGCATTCAGCAAAAAACGCCTGAAATTAGCGGTTATTTCCAATATTCTGCACACAAAAAAATGCAAAATCCATAAATCTCTGCTCAGACATCCATTAATAGCAGATAAAACAGTTAAACACGCACTTGCAGATGACAGCAACACTCTAAAAATAAAAACCCATTTGCAAGCAGACAGACTTGTAAATATCACCTTTCTCTAAAGATGCCAGGGACGCAGAGACCAGCCTAAAGAATTACATGCACTCTTGTGAAACGTCAGGGCTTTGCACCTGGTGTGTTGCCTTGCTACTGCAGAATTGGTGGTAAGCCATGCCCCATGATGTTTTCCCCTCTTTAATGGGGTAACACGGGCCTGATCTCAGTGGCTTGCTAAGCCCTGCGTAGAAGCTTTCTGCAGGATGGAGCAGGGGAAGAGCGATAAAAGCGGGTCTTACAGCGCGGAGATTTCCAGCTGTATAGTCATCAGGACATGTTTCGCTCCAAGGTCAGCGAGTTAACTCACTGCTAGCTGCGTCATCCCGTTTCAAGGCCAAGTTGAAGAGACGGGAGGGGCCACGATAATGAAGGAGAGCTTGTATATGTTATTTTTTCTTCCAGGTTCTGACTTCGTGTGTGGAACGCGGTGCGCCCTCAGCCAGCAGCGCGCCCCACCAAAACCCCCAAACATGCGCCATTCTATCACGCGCTGCAACACTTTTTTTGTGTGTGCTAAAAGCAAATATTCTGGCAGCGCTTGCACTGCCAGGGCCATGGATTGGATTACATGCGTACTGCGCAGGCTCCATGGTCAAGTTCAAGTTGGGCTCGCTAGTAAAACTGAGGGGCGCATTCTGCAGTGTCTGCCGTGGGGGGCGCTCCCCCCCTCTTTGATCTGCCTCTGCAAAACTAGACACTGAGGCAGACTGCAGTCCAGCTCCCTGCACGTCTGCCACCAAGAATGTGTAGGATTGGATGCATTGCATGGTCATTTTCTCCCTGCAAATAAAGGAATTTAAAAAAAAAAGCCTCCACAATCAACAAGCTCTCCAAACCCCATCCGTTGTCCTTCACTATCTAAAACACACACAATATAAGTGACACTACTGTAAACCACAAGGTCATTCATCTGTTGCGCAAAACCATTTCTAAGTGTTATCTCCGGATGATCACAAGATCCATCTGCCCCGGCAACGACCCATTGCATAACTCTCACAAGCAGCAAAACATGGGAACTTTGCCATCTTTGGGCGCTTCACCAAAAAAAAAAAAAACTTATGGGATCTACCTTTATGATTCTGAAAGGCGAAGTTAACGGCTCTAAAAACAAGAAGGGCTGTCGGTGAATGCGCGCATGCAGCCTCGAATATGATCTGCCTAAATCCAATTAATGCTTTGACTTGGAGTGAAACGTCTAGTACATACTGATAAATATACTGACATAAAAATGCACAAGATGAGTATATATTTTTTTTAACTTCATGTGGAAGGCATTTTAACTTAAAAGTTTCAGAAGCGAAGTAACTTTTGTTTCTGTCCCACAAAGACTCCAAAGAGACTAATTCAATTTGTCATTTCCCTTGTGACCCAAGAAGATATTTATGAGAAGTTCCTTTAGTACATTCCCATTTGTGGTCCTTCACTAACACATTGCAGCCTGATATATTTACTACTGTGCAATGCTGCTATTGGGTCTATATTCAAAAACCCATGTTATATATTTTTTGTTAAATCCCCGGAAAATGTACGGCACTAAAACTGGTTTCAAATAAAAATTAAGGCATATTTAAACCCCAGATTTGAAAGAGGCAGACAAATAGTTGACTGCTTGCTTACGTCTGTGTTTTTCAATCTATTAAAAGCAACAACATCAGATCCTAAAAAGAGTGAGGAGAAGGGAGAAAAAGGGGAGAAAGAGGTTTACTTTCTCTCTTTGCTGGCCAGATGAAAGAGTCGGGGGAGAAAAGCCAAAGGAATTTCCCTCCGCTCCTAAGCCGGCGGGCTGGGGGAGGGGGCGGCCGCCACCGCTGGGGCCTTTTCCCTCATTCGGACAGGCGAGGGCGCACAAGGACAGCGGAGGCTGCAGGAGCTGCACAGGCTGCCCCCCTCTCTCCTCAGCCGGAGACCACATGACTGCAGCTCCCTACACAGCATCATGGCCGTCACACTATAGACCACCGACCCACGCAGCTGCACATGACGAATATGATCAAAACTATGGAAAAGGTAACGACATTTCTGCTTATGCAGCACATTTTGATTTTGTACAGGCTGTAGTTACATACGTTAATTAATTTATGTTTTACAGTTGACTATTTTTTTTTATTTACAGTCAACCTGTCGCATATGTTGTTCTTTTATGGTTTTATTACCTAGCGTTTGCTGCTTTTTACTGTATGTTTTTACGGGATTTTTTGTTGTTGTTATTTTTTATATATTATTAATATCTTGCATGCCTCTGATGCCTTTTGTCATTCTGTCACCCCCTTTGCTGCTGTAACACTGTGGATTTCTCCACTGCAGAACATAAAAGATTATCTTATTTTAATTCATCTTAATTGAATCCTGCTTATGCACATGACAGTATGTTGTTATATTATACATTGGTCATATAAGTTGAAATAACAGGTGCATATTACTGCTGAAGTGCATAAAGAGTGCTTACAAACACTGGTAACAAATACACTATATTCCATGTATTGTCATATTTGAGCCAAATTATAGAGATGAAGCCTATAATTAAATCTGGTGCCAGTGATCAGCTGTCACAGTCTGCTGGTGCTTTTATTTTGCTATAGGTTGCAGATTACAGGCAGTGTGATCCTGGTTGCAGCCTGAAGAGGCAGCAAGCTGAAAACACTCAGTGGACACTCTGTGCACTGCATCCTCGTCCGTTAGATATCCTGCATGTAATCTACCTGCAGACTGTATTAAATCCTCATTGGGCCTGTGGTGCCAGTATAGTATATCTGATCCTACCGACAGGAATTCAATTCCCCAATATGCAGTAAATTCATCATCCCTGCCCGAGCCCTGGATTGAGATACACTTCCTACAGTAAGCATTCTCAATCACTGATTTAAAAAGACGATTTTTCACATCAAGACTGAGTCTGAAAAAAATGCTAAGCGTTATCTATACCTGCAGCTTGTTTGAGGACTGCCACAGCAGCACAATGATGTGTATATTCTTATGGTTTTAAATGCTTGTATAAGATTTCTTTCACATCAAGCATAAATATAAAATGCAGCCCATATATATATAACACACATATTGACTATTACCTCTGTACTGTGATCTTTGGCACAGCCTTCGATTGAAATCTTTCCACATACAGACATATCTGCAGAGTATTTTTATAGCCTGTTTATCATATTATCATTGTAATTGTTATAGTCTTGCCTATAATATGTTCCTGACTGTTGTAGTCCTTTGCCTTCATTTCCTTTTCATGATTTTGGATGCAATTACCAAAGCAAAACCCTATTACCATTCTGATTCATTCACACATGGTATTAATAGGCTTTACAACTCCTACAAGCACAACATGAACTGAACTTTCTGCCTGGCAGTTGTTGTAGTCCAGACTTTTAAGACTTTATGTCAAATGGCCTCTTATCTAAACTCTGACCTCAAGACTTGACCTCTGAGGACTTTACTTGACTCCACTTTAGGTGGAGATGAGAGCAGCGCTGAAGACAGAGACAAACTGAGGGGGCGAGAATGGAGGGGCGGGGGTGCACTCAATTACAAGCAATCATTAATTTTTATTGATATATATATATATATATATATATTAGATTATAATACAGAGAATTGTAACCATTTCAGGTAAACAAATTGGTTAAATCTTCAAATTAAAACATGTTAACTGATTCTGTTATTTTTCATGATCATTTTCTCATATTTTGCCACAGACAGACAGACAGACAGACAGACAGACAGACAGACAGACAGACAGACAGATAGATAGATAGATAGATAGATAGA
>JAOWBC010000539.1:11350991-11364382 GCA_028566105.1 Hypoplectrus providencianus | reverse complement strand
GGATCAGACTCCCTCTACCCTGCTCTCACACACTCTCATACAGGCCTGAAACAGCAGCAGCCGCCTCACAGCTACCTGATGGCAGAGATGAATGTGGCTCAGCGGGTGCTGCGACCCCCCCTGGGTATTTAGGGCCCACCCTGGTGCGTCCGATGGGAACGACGGGGCCGGAGCCCTGGTACCGACACCGGTGATTATTTTCCGGGACCTGGGTCTCAGTGGGAACCGAGCTGTGATGGATTCTGACGGGGCTGATGATCACTCTTCCAATGAGAGTAATTAATATAATGAAGAGCTACTGAGCATGTGCAGGAGTGTGTGATGAATAGAGTGCGCGTGCTGTCGTTACTCACAGGTGACAGAGGGTGTGTGGGGGGTAATGTAAAGAGGGAAGTGCACCGTAAAACAGTAGGAAAGGGCAGTAAGAGAAAGCTAAAGCAGGATAGGAAACCAGGAATGAATCAGTATAATGCAGGACGACAGCAGGTGTGTTCATATCTTTGAAATCAGGGCCCAATTTTGTTCAGAACTAATCAGATTTTAGAAATCAGTTTGGATCAAATAGGGTTATTTAAAAGAAAAACAAATCATCAAACTGGATAAATGTACATAATCTATAAAATTAAAATATTAATAACAACAACAATAATATTTAATTAATGACATTAATACCCATTAATGAAAATTGCACCATCAAACGTTATTAACAATTGCATTCCCCTAGCTGTTTTTGTGTTTTCAAATGAAAAAGGGATACACACAGAGTATTTTTTTTTTACATAGTTAGTATTATGTTGTAATATTTGGTCCAGGGCTGCATTATTAGACAGGCCCCACTACCTCTCTTTCAAGACTCACAGGGTTTATAGTTATTATGCTGTTATTATGTTTGTTTTGGGTCCCTTTTTAATTAATATTTTTTGTATATTTGTGGTCATTACTTATCTCTTTGTAGTGATTTGGATTCTCTGTCACTTTCTTTGTCTGATTGTTATTTTATTTTGTGTATTTGTGGTATTTTTGTGTGTCTGTTGTGATTGCTCTTTGTTGGTACTTTGTATTGTATTTTATGGTATGGTTTAAAGCCTTCTCATGACACTGAAATGGAACTGCACTATAATCCTTGTGTACTCCTGTGCAATAACAATTGAAGACTCATTCTCTGATTCGGATTCTCTCTGAGATGCAACCTTTAACCAGGTAGTGGCTCCTTGTTTCACAACAACTCCCTACACCCCCCTAGATATTCTAATGAGGACTTCGTCGTTATAATTAGCTGCTGTTATGTGCCTCGCTGTCGTCGTGACATGTAATGTGCTGACCCGCTGTCTGCAATAGAATTATCTTCACTAATGAACCTAAGCGGAGTCAATGACTCAGGATGGGGGAATGTTGTCTACAAAACAGGAGGAAGACTTGTGTGGGTGTTGTGCTGATGTGCAGACGCCGTGGGTGTGGATACAGGCGAGGGCTAAATGGCCTGACTATTATTGGTGGGTTCATGTAAAAGATATCAAGGCCACATTACTACACAGTGAGACAGTGGCTTGTTACGCACCGCCAGGCGAGCTATTATACCTGCTAGAATACAGCCACTAATTTAGCCACATGCCACTTAACGTGCGTTTGATATGAATCACGGGGTGCTTAGAGGAGGCTCGTCCCCCGCCCGCCCCCCCCTCACTTTGCCGTGACCCCACCGCTCTTACTTCCTTAAAGAGTGAGTCGTTAAACAGCCGAGAGGATCCACCGGCGGTTATAATGGTGAAATAATGAACGCCGTTGCCTCAGGTATTTATCACAGCAGCAACTCTCACAGCCCTGGCCGTTTTATTCTATAAATGGAAGAGGGGGGGGGGGTTTAACAGCGGGGTGATTAACTTCAAAGTCTCGCCAGCAGAAACAGGAACTTGATCATCTGTGTGTAACTTTTATATATTTCAAGACGAGTAAAAGAGAAAATTGACCCTAAATACAATAATACATATTTTCCTTCTACCTGTGGTTCTACTTTTTGTTTTGGTGAGTGATGTTGAATATTGGAGATCTGGGCCATATGGATGTTTACCTTCTCTCTAACATAATCAGACTAAATAGCATTTAGCTTGCTTCAAAAGAGGATGAAAAAAAAATCTCAACATTAGTCTTTTTCCAAAACTCGCTTCCTTCTGCCAAAGTACACCTGACACCATGGTAAATGGTAAATTGAGCACACTTGTATAGCGCTTTTCTTGTCTTTTCAACCATTAAAAGCGCTTTACACTACAAATGGCGCTCAATCACCCATTCACCCACACATTTATTCACTGGTGGCCGAGGCTACCCTAAACAGTACCAGTCCCCATAGGGAATGAATTCACACACTGATGATCGCAGCCTTGAGAGAAATTTAGGGTTTCAGTATCTTACCCAAGGACACTTTGACATGTAGGCTGCCGTAGTAAATGATCGAACTACTGACCTACCGAGCAGCTGTGCCACAGCCGCTCCCCAGAAAGAAAAAAAGTTCCTAATTAAAATTCTAACAACAAAGTCTGTGGATTAACCTGGGTAACCAGGTCGTAATTTCCTGAAAGAGACTTTGCTGTTGGATTTTTTCAAATGTATTTTTTGAGTTTGACAAGCCAAGTGCCATTTAGTTCCAACTCATGGCAAAACAATCTAAATAGCACTACAGGCAACAGAAGGATATTTTCAATTTTGTCAACTGTCCCTTAAAGTAGATGTTTCAATAACTAAATAAGGTTAATGATGGTATATGATGGCTACATGGTAAGACTGGACAATTGTTCCGATACTACAATGCAAACAAGTCTTGCACCAAACAATGAACTTCTGCTGACACATCAGACTGGTGTCGTGTCCTGGTGTGGACACAATTCAGTGTGGTGTGTCTGGTGTCCCGCCACTGGCTGCCTGCTTTAGTGGGTGAGGCCCTCCGGCTCAGACCGGCTGGCTCGGGACTCGGTCGGTCCTTCGGTCGCTCGCATCCCCTTCAGACGTCAGCGCAGGCTGGTCTCACCAAGGCTCCTTTACAGCCTGCTTTCATGTGTCCTTTAATGAGGAAACCGCCGGCTCAGCAGCCTGCTATAAAACACAGTCAAATTAAAACACCCAAATATGAATCAGCTACGCTGCCTAATTCAGCAGGCCAGGCCGGAGGCGTAGCTAGACCTCAGGAAGACCAGTCTATTGTTTGCCAAAGTCAAGATGGTGTTGAAGGTTAAAATATCCTGCCTCACAGCTTCTCATGGGAAGAGATGTGATATCAGTGTTTCTTCCTCTAAACCTAGAAATACTCCACTTTTATAACCAGATGAAGATAATCTTCAAAGCACACAGCCGAGACAAGTGCATACTTCCCAAATAACAATAACAGAGTGAGTCACAAGCCCACTACACAACCCCTGCCACCAACGGCTCGCCACAGTCTGCTACAACTGTGGCTGCCACTTAGACGACAGCAGCTCCATAAAATGTCGCGAAGAACCATCAGCCGTCAGAAAATACGAGAGTAAAATAAAACAAAACCACATTCGTTTTTTTCCCCTCATTTCATTGTAATGATGGAAATAAGGGCATCATTTTGACATTAGTGCTGCTATTTCTCCCCGACTGACGTTAAGCGTTATATGAGCGCCTGCTGAAGAGCTTTGGAGGAACAATGGAACAACAGCCCACTGAGGAGCAGGGTGGCTGGAGATAAGCAGACTCTTAGTTCATTTCAACTGTCCAAACAGCCTCTGAGACATGGAGCCAGATGACCAAGGTGTCAGTTATTTCTGAATTTCCCCCATAGAGATCAGTAAAGGAATATCTTACCTTGTTTTCTCATTCTTCTGTTGGTTACATTACCAGTTATTCATGTCAAGTTTGTGAGTTGACCCTGAGGTGATTCACAATGCGAACAGTTGACATTGTTTATATATAGACCCAGATTCAGTTGGACAGTCATCAGAAAAATTAAATTAAAACTTGAGGATTAATAAAGTAATTTTGATATGATTGATTGATTTTAAATGATGAAAGTTTTCACAAATACAGAAGAAACTTCAGGGAGATACACAGAACATCTTTTATTTTAGGCTACAGTGTGACTGAGGATCTGTTTCACAGAGCAAAGACATACTGTAAACACTATTCGTGAATTTTACTACAAAAACATGACAGTCCATTCAGATTCCTCCTCAATACTACGCAACAATATGAAATATACATATTTACAATTATTCAAAGCAGGGAGGAAGTGTTCCTGGCTTTACTCAGATGTCGTACAAGTTGTGAGAGAGACGGTTTCAGAGAGAGAGAGAGAGAGAGAGGAAATATATGCGAGGAGACTTTCATTAACTCAAAACGGGCATGAAAAAGTGCCAGACAATGAGAACAACATTGTAGTGAACAGTATAAAATTCAATGTTGATCACAAAATAATACTCCAGTGGCTCGATTAGGAGATCTAGACAGTCAAGAAGCGAGGTAAGTTCAAAGAGGTACTGTAACTGTATCAAAATGGCCCGGCACATCGCGCTGCGATGCACACAGTGCAAAAATAACCAGATATATATCACAGTATTTAAACGAGCAGAAGTGGTCAAGTAGTTGAGCAGTCACGTAAATGTTGAAAATTATGAAACTCTACTGTATTCACAAGGTAAAAAAAAATAACGGGATGATTACAAAATGAAATGTATGTATGTATGTATACTGGCAGGAAAATTCAGGTAAGTAGGTCACTGAACGACACCAACTTCCTGCCAAAAACAGAAAAACGTAACAAATGTGAACTCTGACACCACAATGTGGATACTTTTGGTTTCTTTACATGTAGTGTTGCGAATATGGATTTTTTTTCTCCAGCAGAAAACCTAAACTCTCTTGCACTGTCTCATCAATTAAATTTCCATCACTGTGTGAGTCCCTACTGCAGCTTGTGTTTTTGTGTTTTGTCCTTTTAACAAGGACAGATCCGAGTCATTTGCTTAATTGGCAACAAGCATAAACCCCGGCAAAAGCATACTTAAATTTTTAACGATCATGCAGCTATTACATACCAGCTGGAAAACCACATATTATTTGCATTGGTACATTTAAACCTGCAGCACCTTATCCTACCTCTCATACTCCACTATGGCCTTTCAGCCCAAACTGGGAAGCGAGCCTCCAGGTACCGATCTAAGGTCAGTTTTAGCATTTCCTCCATGCAGAGGGAGAGCCGTGAATAAAAAATATGATTCAGCTAATGCTACAAAGGGACATGTGCCGACATACAGTATGTTAATTGGACCACGGATCTGCGCCTGAGGGTAAGGCCTTAGTCTCTCCTGAGCATAGTGGGATAAGGGGCACTGGGTTGTGTGCGTGTGTGCATGTGTGTGTGTTTATGTATGGTAACATCGCAGTCAGCTGTGCTCCCCCTCCATTCACTGTCCTTCCTCCTCGCGTAGGAATTGGAAGACGGATGAGAAGTCCTTGTTAGCGTAGCCGCGAGAGCACATGACTCGGAAGATCTGGTGGGCGAGGGAGCCCAGAGGGATGGGTGTCTTAGTGTTGGTGGCCGTGTTCTGAGCCAAACCAAGATCCTAGAGACAGAGAAAGAGAGAGTCAGATAGGTGTACAAACATAACAGTCTATATTTGTTTATCTACACGCTGATATACGTGACTTTTCATTAGATTCCTCATTTTTTTGGTTGGTGACAGGACTGCCGGGGCTTATGTATGCAGAGCACACACTGCAAGTGTATTATTAGACCCAGATGCACTAAATAATAGAGAGACACAGACTGACCTATACAGAAGAGCTAATGCAGTGACAGTAAAATTAAGTGACACCCAATAAGTCACAGATGGGATGGTGAATAGGAGAACAGGAGTATCACACGGACACAAAAGAACAGTTAAATGTGAGACAAAGCAAATTACAGGCTTGAGAGACTGACAATACAGAGACTAAAAGGAAAGAACAAGAGAAAGTCTAGTAGCTGAACCTATTGTTTGATAAGTGGATCAGCAAAAGAATTAATCACTTAAGTAATTTATTGTGGGAAAAATATAAAACATTCACTGCAATTTGTCCTTTTTATTTAATTGTGACTAACTTAGTTTTTGAATTGTTGATATTATGTTTGGGCTCTGGGAATTGTATGAACATTCCTAACAGGAATGTGTATAATTAGTCAATCAGCACCAGATAAACTCATCAGCCACTCCTGTGTCACTTCCACACCATTGTGTTCCCCAGTAATAGTGGCTGGATTCACCAGTCACTGTGTTTCCCTCCTGATCCACTGGATTGGCCAGCAGCACACTGATACAGCTTACTAGCTGGCTAGCCGGGTAACACAGCACTCTATTGCACATTATGTCATGAGTCAAAGAACCGGGTAAAAAAGAGTAAATAACAATATTAAATAACACATTGGGTTTGTGAGGCACATTTCTGATGAGAGACCAAAAAGCGGATACTGGGGACATACTGAATTTCAGTTGCATTTAAAGTATGATTATTTGAGAACCATTTGAAATCATTAATCCCATTTTCAGAAAACACAAAGACACACATTTTTTCAGAGCATGTTTAACCGAATAGATTAAACTGTGCTCAACTATTTTCCAAGTCGTACCTTAATCCTTATCCTACTTTTAGACAAATCAACTAGTGTAAACTTCAGTTTGAAAAGCAAGGAAATAACTTGTCAAGAGCATCCCTAATAGTGCAGAATAAACAGAGGGAAAAAAAAACTCATCAATTGAACCAAAACAAGAAATTAAGAGAATAATCAATATGATGAAAAGGTTAAATCCCTAAAAGCTGATGGTAAAGAGACACAAAGACCTGGAACAGGTCGTACCTTGGCCATTAGTGTTGTTCCAAAGCCGCCCTGGTAGTTGTTGGCAGAGGGGACCCCCTCCATGACACCCGGCACTGGATTGTATGTGTCACTGGACCAGCAACGACCTGAGGACATGTTGAGGATCTGTGCTAGCAGCTTGGGGTCCAAACCCAGTCTGGGAAAAGAAGAACACAAAAGTCAAAACCTCCTTGATACATGGTAACAGGGGAATTAATGGCTGTGTTATTAATGGAAAGTGGTCAGAATGGGCACATAAACCTAGATTCAGACCTGCTTCTTTCTTTTATACTAGCTCTGCTGGTGATTGGTGTAAAGGTTAAGTGTCTTGGTCCATATCTAAAGGATAACGTTTACTACCAAAACACTGCTCTAGAGGCAGAATAGGAAAGAGAAATTGCGCTGGAAGTTGTAAGAAAACGGAACAGGATAGGAGGGATAGAAGCGTCGATTATGGAAGTAAAAAAAAAAAAAAAAAAAAGGGCAAAAAAGGAACATGGAAAAAGATGGGTGTGGGGCGCCTGGTGATCGTAGTGACCCCCGTTGAACCTTATGCTAGGCTGCGACCATTCCTCAGTGTTAATGGCTGAAGGCTTTGTAATGCCGGCTAATGCAGTATTGATGTTTACCAGCACATCTATCCTTCATCATCCCTCTTTCATGAAAAAAGAAAGTGGAGGAGGAGGAGAAGTGGTTAAGCAGCACAGGGGAGCCATAAACCTCGCTGTCACGTATAGAAGTACACTCTTACTTCTGCTGCCCCATTTTTTTTTTTTAAACAACCCACTTTCCTATGCAAGGGGACAAAACTCCAGGCTGATAGGAAGACGAAGCAAAAAAAAAGACAGACAGAAGCAGGGAGTGAAACAAAGTGCCAACCATTACAGCGGAGAGGGTGTAACTGTGTCGGTCTGTGTAGTGCAGCTTTTGTATATTAACGGTTTAAAGGCCAGTGTAAAGCGGACCACATCAAGCCCTGGCTGCCTCACTTCACTGTTACTTACAGGCCTGTAACTCTATTCTGCTCTCAATATGACTATTAAACCATCATAGGTCCTTAAGGCCAGCAGCCTCCCTCCCTCTCTCCCTCCACCTGGCTCTCATTCTGCCATTACTACCACAGTTTTTATTAGCTGTCTACTAACTAATTAAGAATGGGAATTGCGTTTACACTCTCTCCATGTCTCTCCCTCCTCCCCTAGCCTTTGTCTCTTCTGTTTTTTTTTTTTTTAACAGACTGTTTTGGAAATGTGGCATAAGTGACGCTGCGTGCGTGCATGTGTAAACATGTGTTTTAGCTTGCAAATGTTTTTTTTTAACAGCAGTCTCGCTCATGATGGCTTTTTTAGTTTATGTCTGAAAGCATCCCTCGCCATCCTGCTTCTCTTCTCCTCTGCCTGCTCTCCTCTTCCTCCCCCTCATCTTCCTTGCTGACACCTCCCTGTCTGAGGACTCTAGGGGACATATGTTTGACATCGTGCACAAACCCCCCTCCCCTCTCCCATCTCTCTGGGCACACACCAGCAGCCAGCCCCTCCCTGCGTTCTGGGTCAGCAGCTGAAAAGGTTACTGGCTGAGCTACAATAAAGCGCGTCCGAGCGCGCAGATCGTTTGTTATAGCGACCAGAGACGCTGACGGGGAGCTGTTGTCCTCTGTTAACGATAAATCAATGAAGTTCCCCTCCTGCTCCCATCACACACACATAAGTGCACAACTGCTCGCACACACGGCCGTGGTTATTAGCTGACGCAGTGGTGTTGTTCCTCGCCTGCGGTAATTTGCGTGGAGAAGAGGACATGTCACGCTTTAACAAGATTGACATGGATAAACACACAAAGACACGAACGGTGAGACGGAACGTGTTGCTGTGCGATGCCGCTGCACATTAAAGAAATGTGATCGTGAGAAGGACGGAGACGGAGACGGAGATGGAGAAGATGAGAGGGGAGGGTGTTAATGTGCCGGGGAGCTCTAGCAGGTGGAGTTCATTTGCAGCGCTGATATTAACTGTCTGTTTCATTGCGATTAGCTTCTCATCTGATGCCACAGGAGAGGAAGCCCAACCCGGTCCCCATTTATTATTACATTAAAGAGCTAACGAGCACATATACACACACAAGCATTTACTATCCTATTTATGGAGGCAACAAGCGTGTTTATCACCCAACTTTAATCTTCATCAGAACATATGCTCACAATTCATTTAGGGGAGAGACGTGTGTGTGCTCATGTGTGTTGTGGCAAACCTATTTAAGTCTCTCGACACAAAGGGTTGTCTTGTTATACGCTTTGTCCGCCTGTTGTTCTTCTCATAAAATGAATGAAGGAAGCAAATATATGTGTGTTCCCACTTCAGTGCATGTTTGTATGCATGAACGACTGCAGGTACACACAGTGTGCAAGGTGAACCGTGAGCTGTAAAAGCCTCATATACCTTCCTGGGCCAGGCAGTCGCCACTCTCCTCTTTCTTCCTCTCCTTTCATGTTCACGTGCCACCATTAAAATCACTGCCGCCTCTCTCTCTCACACTCTCTTCTGCCTCTCATCCCCCTCTTTCACTGACTGGTTGGCTGCGTGCAGAAATTACGGCAAGACAGAGGAGAAATGAAGGGATTAAACGAAAAGGAATAAAATGAGGCGGCACTGCAAATAGGGATGGGGAAGAAAAGCTGAAAGAGAAGAGGGGAAGAAAGGATGGCAGGCTGTGTATGTGGGTTGGGGAGTGTGTGTGTGTGTGTGTGTGTGTGTTCATAATTGTCATGCGTGGCCATTCCTTGCACTAAGAGAACGTCACGCTCTGTTGGAGACGGCCCGAGCTTCCATCTGAGATCAACAAATTAGCTCCACGAACAGAACAGTGCGAGGGTGTGTGTGTGTGTGTGTGTGTGTGTGTGTGTGTGTGTGTGTGTCTGCATGTACAGGTAAGGAGGAACACATACACACACACACACTTGAAGAAAGGGCAACTCTATCAGGCCCAAGTCCAGCATGATAAAATGTTATTGCCGTTTTCCTGTAAATTGGCTGTGAGTGCTCCTTTGTGTCGGACTGTGTCGTGTGTGAGAGTGTGTGTGTGTGTGTGTGTGTGTGTGTGTGTGTCTGTACACATATGCCTATGAGAGCGTCCTCTCTGCATAAGAAGCTAGACCGCAATGCAGTATGGGAGATTTACGGGTGTGGGCTCTCTCTAAACGATGACAGTCTTTGTCAAACCTTATAATAAAGCCCCAGAGATTGGCTAGTAAGAAGGGGGGTGAAACACACACCATGTGCGCCGCTCACACAATCAAAACCGAATATGAGTCAGTTTTAATATTGGAAAAAAATTCACATTCAAAGTGAAGGGACGCTGTAGTTAATTTTCATATCCTTTTTTTCATACGCATACGTTATAATGATGTGCAGAGTGAGTAGAAGCTGTTGTAGTTCGGTAGAAAACTGCTGTCTTCACTGTCTCCGGATGTAAATCTGTGTGTCCAAGTGTGTGTGCGTGCTTCAGAGACAGTGTGGCAATGTGTAAATCTGTGTTGCTCCCTTAATGCCTCCATATTTCAGAGGCCTAGTGGGGGGATTTATGTGCGACTGCTCATGCCAATTTTCCTCCTCTGTCTCAGCACAGATAAATCAGCTGCACTAACACAGCTGCACTGTGAGGAGAGCAATTCACGCACATGCACGCGCCCACACACACACACAAACTGGGTGCACACGCCGTTTAAGTTGCAAAACCCATAAAAACACATAATAGCAGCACGGTGAGCAGAGGAAACAGTCTATTATTGACAGGGGATATGTATAAATAAATTACATAATAAATTCACATGTCTAAGGTGAAAAGCTAATCTGACGGCTCAGGTAAAAGCTGGAATAACTGATGTGTAAGCCTAATTTCCTTTTGAAGGGAACCTGCACTATGATGAGATTTAAATGCTTGTTTTACAACTGTCCAGTCTCTTTGAATCCCTGGGTGAGCCAGATATTTCAGTTCACATCTGAATGTTTGTGTTTTATCCAGAAGACTTCATATCCCATCATTCTCAGGCTTTGTGATATGATGAATGGTGGGATTTCTAGGCGGTGTTCAGTGACAGGCCTGTGACAGGATACTTCTGAGAGCTCAATCAGCAGATGTAAATCAGAGTCTGTGGCTCCACCCTCTCATCCATCTCTCTCCAGCTCAGGCTGCTCTGACTTGGGGCTGGGCTGACCCCTTTGCACTTCCATAAACTACACACATACACACACGCACACACACATTTCCAAACCTGTATTGAAGTAGTAAATTACTGCCACAGTTACAGCCATATCACTGGTATAGTAATTGCTTTTATAGTGATGGCTATATCTAAGGGCTACGTCGAAGGCATATCCATGCATGGCTAAAAGGTAGAAGCCTAAAACGTGCCACTTTTGAGTTCATGGTGATTGTACTACTTATAACCAAATGTCTTTATTTTGTAGACTCAGGAGGAAACATCTGCTGATTCACAGCAAGTAAAAGGAACCTCACTGGATCTACTGAACAGCTGGTTTTCACATGCTACACCTCAGTGGGCCACATCTGCACATGTACGTCTGAACTTTAAGGTCTTTGTTAGTATAAGTTTAACTATTGTGCCTAACTTAATAAACGTTGTTCTGATATCATTAGGAGGGCAACAATGTCAGCATGAAAATGCCATAAATTTAAAATGTATAATTTTATTCTACTTTCATTTAGTTAAATATTCTAACCAACTCCTCCAACTTCATTCGTGGAAACCAGGAAAATAGCATGTACTTGAGCATTCCTATAGCATGTAGAGGAGACATGAGAAAAATACTTTTTTGCCTGGACTCTTCATTGACAGCCTGATATAATAGAATGCATGACTTCATACTAATGATGGCCATGGGATTATAAACTGTGGTTTTATTGTCACGTTTTTGTCTTAAAGGGTCTGAGTGTCTGTACTTCAGATACACAGTTTATTATAGACTTTTTATTAAGAGCTGAGACTGAACTTCCAAAATTTGGGGAAAAAATATGCCATATTCACAAAATAATTTCAAAATGATCAACAATTTTGAAGTTTTTCTTTTTAAAAGTCATTAATGGGGCACAGTCATGATTTAATGTATAAGCACTTTAAATAGCTTCTCAAAGCTTCCTTGTACTCTTTCGCTCACAGCTACATTAAGCCTACCCATGTAAATCCAGACTTTCATCCTTGCCTTTCCCTTTTCCCTTCAGGATAACAGGTGAGAGGCAGCTTAGTGCAGCACTGGTTGAAAGTACCTGATGCCGAGGTTCATGGTCTCTGCGGTCCCAATCATCCCGATGGCCAGAAGCATGTTGTTGCAGATCTTAGCTGCCTAGAGAAGATTGACAAGAAGGTGGAAAAGGCACATTTACTGTTTGTATATGAGGATGTTTGCAAGACAACCTGTAAATGCAATCAAAGGTATATCACATGCTTTAATCATAAAATGATTCAGTTTTGAAACAGATTTATGAATATGCCTTGACAGTGACTCCCAAAGGAGTTCTTCAACTTTGATATTTTGGGAAAAACAGCTGAAATAAATCCTGCGTGCTGTATATACCACATAAAGACATTTATACATGTGTTATCTATTATTATGATGATATATAATAGTTTTGCACGGTTGCATATAAAGTATTTTTATTATTTATTTAATTTTGGTACAACTGAGTGTGTTTATGGAGTATGCTTGGGTACATACAGTATGTATTTATGTCACTGAAATCGATTAAGTTTAGTGTATGTTTACGATGTGCTCTGAGTGAGTGAGTGAGTGAGTGAGTGAGTGAGTGAGTGAGTGAGTGAGTGAGTGAGTGAGTGAGTGAGTGAGTGAGTATGTGTCTTACCTGTCCAGTGCCAACCTGTCCACAGTAGACAACATTGGCTCCCATGCAGGTGAACAGCTCCTGTGCAGCCTTGAATTCCTCCTCCACCCCACCTACCATGAAGGTCAGTTTGGCCATGCTCGCAGCCCCGACGCCTAAACACAGAACACATGTTCAGCCACACTGCTGAGGTTAATTAAGGTCAGCACACACTGTGCATGGCAGTACAAACATTGGATATAAATGAAAACCACATCCCAGAAAAAAGTGCAACCCTGACTTATGGACCAGCAACACACTGGGAACTTGAACTGAAAAGTGCAAACAGGTGTATCCAACTAATATAGAGAGATATCACAAACAAAAGAACACAATATATCAACCACTTGGCTTTTTCCACTACACCAACTGTTTCCAAAAGGTCAGCTGTTTTGTTGTCTGTGTGTATTTATGTCTATGTGTGGTAGACTCATAGTGGGACAGGCGTGTTAAGTAGTGGTGCACCAGAGGGACAGAGGTATCTTTAAAAGCCGATTGTTGCCATCATCCTCGGCACAACCCTCGTGGGAGCCCTTGCCTTTTGTCCTGTCACCCTTACTCCCTCAGTCTCACACACACACACACACACACACACACACACACACACACACACACACACACACACACACACACACACACAAAAACGTAC
>JAOWBC010000539.1:11337625-11347625 GCA_028566105.1 Hypoplectrus providencianus | reverse complement strand
ATATTTAGGAGACAAAAAATTACATTTTGAAATAAAAACTACTTTAACTGTCTAAAGATTAGATTATCCATAAACTTGATAGATATTATTTTTCTGCTCATTGACTTTGGTTAATTGAATGTGTTGCAGCTCTAGTGTATTGTCTGTTTGACCAAAAAGCTTTAGTTAGGTATCATACATCAGCTAAATAATGCACAGAGCTTGAGAAGTGATGAACATTTTTTTTGACAATGCTGTCAAAGTAATTTTCAAAGAATGTGAATAACTCAGTTTGAGTTTTCTTTTACTATGGGAATTTTTTTATTTCTCTCCAAGGCATAAATGCATCTTACAAGTGTTCAAGTCATGCATAGCTTTTTGTTTTTTAACTAAAGGATTGTCTATTTTCATAAATGTAAAGCACTTTGGGTTTATTTTTTAAAAAAGAACAGATTATTATAAAGTCAGAGCATGTTTGGCTGAAGTGTTCTTGCATGAGGTCCATTGTATCAATTCTAATTTCTCACAATTTAATTTAATAGTTTTGAAGCTTCAGGCTGAGCTTCTCTACTTCACAGACAAATACAAGCACACACACATTTACAGAAAGAGCAGTGTGACAACTGTGCTGGTTCATTAGTGGCGATCACTGTTCGCGGACGACTAAAGAGGGGATTATTGATAACACAGTCAACGTGCTGATCAATATTTCTCACTAAGGAGGGAAAGAAAGAGAGGGGGGGAAAGGAGAGCAAGACAAAATAATGCAAGAGAGAGAAAGGGATAGAGAGGTGCGGAGACGACAGCAGAGAAGGAAAACGATCTTTCTCTTCCTACCTCCCAGCATCCCCCCGAACTCCCGCCCTCAAATTAACTAATCACCCATAATAAGCTCTTATGATCTGTAGTGGATTTCTATAGGCAGTGACACCAGGATGATGGAAGATCCTTGTTGGTGGAAGAATAACATCATTAGCATAACAATGTGTGTGTGTGTGTGTGTGTGTGTGCTGAGGGTTTCAGTGAGTCTGATCATTGTGCATGAGCAAAAGTGCATTTGTGTGTGTGTGTAGTGTGTATTTCTGTGATAGTGTCTACGTAGCGTGTACGAGTCCCCTGTGTGTGTGCGTATGAGGGGACATCCCGTTCTCGGACTGGTCCTGTCAGAGACGGATTAAAGAAGAATCCTAATGAGGCTTCCCGAGCGCCGGGCCCGCCGGCTCATCCATCCCAGCGGGAGTGACAGTCCTGGATCGTTAGCACTGCACAACTACACAACGCCCCCTAGGGGGGGAGGCAAGGTGTGTGTATGTGTGTGTGTAAGGGGTTGGGGGCACCTATGATAGAATATACAGCACTCAGAGATGGAGAGGAGGGATGTAAAAACTAAGAAGACATGCACTAAGGAAAAAGTTATGTATATAATGCCAAATACTACATAATATATTTCTAAGTATCACAGACTGATTAAAAACAGCTAAAAAAAAAAACCCAACTCAGGAAAAAGACGGGACATTCAGAACAAAGACTAAAGTGCCACTCTAATGTTTAGCAGGCGATCCATTCTTGGGAATTCTCTAGAGAAAGAACAACCTCTCTCCTCGGTCACTTTCTTTCATCCAGCTCCAGGGGACATGTTCTAGCTGGCTGAGTCGCGGGTGCCCAGCTCCTCAACCCCAAATCACCCAATGCAAATATTCCCAGAGCATGCTGAAGCTGGCAGGACTGTTAATGAGCTACTCTGTGGCTTTCACTGTGTAGAGTTAAAAGGTTGGTGGCTCCAGCAATATGTTGTATGACGTATGGAATGGCACCACACAGTGTGTATATCTGTGTCTCTCTGTACTCTGTGTTAAAGCTGATCTAGTCACCTTGATGTCACCCACAGGTTTGTGGACCAAGTTTGGCATTTGATCATTGCCATCTTGGGTTTTTGGAAACAGATGTGACCGTATTTGCAAAGCACATAAATTACACTGTCGCCTTCTGACTGAAGTACGTTCATGCAGTGTTGTTTTTTCACTCTTAACCAGTTACTAGAAATGTCCCTGGTACGCTGAAGCAAGCTCTTTTTCCAACTGACTTGAATACAATTAGACAAAGTTGACAACCAGTGGAGTCGCCTCCTGCTGGCCGTTAGGAAGACTTCAGGTTTATGGCACATCCAGAATGGCCTCACTTTTAAAAGAGCTTGCTGCCTGCTAATCCTGTGTGGCCCATTAAAGTTTTCTTCCATTCAATTACTAACATACATGTTCATAGACATCTTCTTCATTTGATCTCCACTATTAACAAGATTAAAAGTAATAAGCAGCCAATCAAGCTGCATTAGGACAGATGCTTGACAGGCATCGACCATGAACATAAGAGGGTGAAACTGGTTGTGTGAAGGCTGAGGGAGATCAGAGAAACAACTTTGGTTTGGCCTGTTTGTAGTGAGCACCCAATTCATTAGCACTTCTTTCATTACACACAAAAGAATCAACCGAAGCCATTCATGACAGCAGTATAACCTTTTAAACATGGACTCTTTTTGAAGTGGTGCGTGTATACACAAAATAAGTGAGAATGTGTGTGTACATGTGCGTGCAGTATCAGCGTGTGGGTTCCTGTGTGTACCAGGGACAGGTGCAGATCCCAGAGCCGGCCGCCAATGAGACGTCAGTTGGAGCTTCTGAGGCTGTGTCTCGGAGTTACGAGCCGCATGTAAACCAGTAGGCGCTTTTTATTGGTGGTGGGTTTAAATTAAACTACATTTGTGAATATGAGGCTACGCAAACAACACACACTGTCACAGACACACATGCACACACAAAAGGGGATGTGCCCAGAGTTTGGTAATGAATGACGCATTTGACAACGAGCCACAACCCTGCTTTTTTCCCTCAAGAGAGTATGCAGAAAAACAACACCTATAATATCATTAGAGCTCCTCCAAACACCTCATTTCCTAAAATGATAATGAAGCTGTTCTTACTCCGAAAACACCAGGAAATATTTAGGGATACGCCTGATTTCATGACACACCTTTGAGTCCAAATGGTGTAAACAAACTCTGGCTTTGGCAATATACATCATTGTTTGCTACCCAGTTTTTAACTATATCCACATGTAAGTTTTGGCTTGGCTGACAGTCATCTATAATTCAGACTGAAAAGACCGTTCACACTTAAAAGTGCAACAGCCTTGAGTCAATGGGAGCTCACTACTTGCAGTGTAAGCCTGTGGGGGTAGGATGTTTACAGGCCAACAACGCAGCCTCATGTGGCCCACCATTATAATTACACCCCAGGGTAGATCTTTTTCTCAAACAAATGAAAAACCCAAACAGACCGTGTAAAAAGCATAACGGATATCAAGTAAAATACGTGAAACAGTATGAGGGTGCGAGTTAACCAAAATCGCTCACACACATATAAAAAACTTTAAAAAAACCCAGCACTTTCACTAGTTTATCTGCCAACTTTGCTAATGCGTCTCTGTAATGTTGAAAACAGGCTCTTTATCGACTCCGGTTAATGAGCGCAGAGCCATGAGAACTGACTCCTGCACACAAACAACTTCATGAGAACCTCGAGTGCAGAAATTTGGGGTTTTGATAAAAAAACAAAAGAAGGGTTAATCTAGTTTAGAGCGTCAACATAGTTTCTTTTATATAAATATTGGTACAGCTTTAAGGGTTTAGTTTGCAATAGCTGTCCATTGACCAAAGGGCCATCATCATCATCATCATCATCATCATCATTATCATCAGTAACTGCTCTATTCCGCAAGGGAGAAGCTGGTCAATGGCAGGTGACACAGGATGGAATAAGCAGGAGAGGTCCACAATCAATCCTTCCTCTGGCCCAATGAGACTCATGGAGGAAAAAGAAAGTTAATAATGATCCCCAATTAGGCTGTTAGCAGGCAGGGACAGAGACAAACACATAAGATTCACACGCTTACATGGTAGAGCTGCAGAAACTCTTCATACAGACAGAATGCTAATTTGCCTTTAAGTGAGTGACATGCAGTGTGACGTTGGGGCTTCATCTGACAGATACGTCTGCACACGCACAGAGCAGATGACATACGGGCCGAGGTGTGAGAGCCAGTCCCCAGCTGCTGTGGCTCTACCCCCATCTGGAGCATAGGCAAGAACCCCCCCCCCCTCCATCATCACCATCCCTGGTCACTTTACCGCCCTCCCACTGGCCCCCACCGTTCCCCCTATGTCACCAGAACCCGTCAGTGGGAGGCTTGTTATGCTAATCTAGTCTTTGGACCACTGACGCTCGCTAGTACTGGTAAGCCATCAACTTGACAGACTGCGACAGCACCACCCCCTGCCCATCCAGCCTGATTCCTTAACTCAGTGTCAGAGAACCATCACTAACCTGCACTAAACTGCCTTCAGGGTCTGAATGCTATTCTGCTGCTTCCTCTTAACAGACTAACCAGCAACGCTTTTTTTTTTGTTACAGAGAATAGTTAGACTGGTGTGGATTAGCTACTAAGTTCACTTTGTTTAGTTTCAGTATGAATTCTCAGCGTCGAAATTAGGCCTAATACAGTGCCATCAAATAATTCCCATATTGGAGTTCTTCAAAGCAATGGCACTATAGATTTTTTTTAAAATGCCATAAATTATCATAAATCGTAAATTTTGCTCATTATACAGTTATCAAAAGTGAGGATTTATGTAGAGGCCATTTTAAACATGGTTGTTTTTCAGTGATAAGAACTTAAATGTTGGTAAAATTTTAATTTCGATACTCAGATCAGAAAGTTTATTGTTGTTTATATATATATATATATATAATATTTGTTTATGGATGGAGTTTCATGATCATAGATGTGATGAGGTATATCACAGTACATTTTGGACTTGCTTGAACACGTTTAAATATTTTTTTGAAGTTATATGTTGACTTGGATGCTGTGGATTTCTTCGATCACCAAAATAACTGCAGATTAAATTCCAAAGACCCATGAGTAAAGCTGTTATTCCTTTCATATTGTGGAACAGCAGAAGAATAGTACGGTTGAAATGCCTGTTTGATAAGGTTACATATTTGTTTTAAAGATTATATCTTGTAGTTTTTGCAGTTGTGTTTGTTTAACATGAGGCTAGAACACAACCAAAACCACATGAATGCAGAAAAACAAGAAGTCTTTTGAGTCGCTCTAACCCCTGCCCCAGTCCCTGTCTGCTGGTGGGCGGGCACTTTAAAAGGCCAAATACTTTGTTTCTTTGATTGATTATTGATGTTGATCTGAGAAACAAGATACCATATATAAAATCCAAGGTCAAGAATGAACCTTTTAATGCTTGAAAGTTAAACTTAACAGCTTTGGACAACCAGTGAATTGAAACTACCGTAATAGGTTTTCTGAATGTATCACAGGTTTGAAAACTTGTGAAGTGTAGCCTAAGCTATAGTCAAAGGTGATCTTTGTGAAAGAGCCTCAGGGCCTGCTTGCCTGGAGGGAGAAATAGAGTCTATATCAGTCAGCAAAGAAGTGGATTGGCAGCGTTGAGTGACGAACACACTGGTGCCAGCATTGGTTTGAACAAGCTCCTACAGGCTGCAGGATGACGTTCAAACTGTCGGCAAATGACACACTGCAACACTCAGGCTTCAGTTGATGTGGTATGGATATGATTAGAGTGGTGTTGAGACTTTGCCTAAAGAGGTAGTTAGCTCAGAATTATAAGACCTCGCAAACAAGCAACATTAGCCCGAATGCCCGTGGTCCCACAACAGCTAGGCTCCTTCTTGCTTTCATTTGCAGCGATAGCTGACTTTCCCAGCGCTGGGAAAAACACAATGAAAGATTTTTTAGGGCCTTTTTAAAGCCATCGTCCGTTAGCAATGTGGCAGCCCACCATGGGCACACAGACACAAACACAGGCATTCTGGGTAATTACTGCTAACGACCCCGTCGCTTGTTAGCCAGACCTCCTATTTTTGCCGTCACTGTGCCAACACCCCGGGCCTGTGACATCAGAGCTTGTTTTGTTGTGGGTCAACTTTGCATGCGGACGCTTTTAATGACACCAGACAGTGGTGGAAGTGTGTGTGTGTGTGCAAGCAACTGTTAGCATGCCTGACGAACCAGTGTCTAAGTTAATATACATGCGTCTAAGCAGGAGAGTGTTTGCACAGAGACACAACTCTGCAAGCGCCTGTGTCTGTGTATTTGTGTGCCAGAACACAGCTGGGTCGTGCAGGGCTAAATCCGCGACACTGGTCAATGTGTAAGAATGAAGCCAGCACGATGCCCATGAGAAGAAAGTGAAAGTTGTGTTTTTGATTGCTCTTTTTAAAAAGGGTTATGACTCTGCTATTCAGATCCCACGGTTGGCTGCCAAACCTCTGGTGACGCACACAAGATATACACACACACTTTGCTCTGTAAAATGCACCACCTCACACACCACACATACACGAAAGGATACATTTATCTGAAAAGAAAAATCTAAATGCAAAACAAAAACAAATGCAGAAACCACAAAAAGAGCAGACTGTGTGTCTGAAAAAGTTTAAGAGTCAGAGATCACAGCATGTTTGCGCTGAGTGTATTGTTATTTTCACTGAACACAATACAATGTGATTGGACAATGGCTTGAATCAAGTCAATTTAATAAAGAGTGTCGAACTGATATAATAAAATTAAATATTAAAATACAACTACTATTTGGAGAATAGTTGATGAAGCCAATATCATGTTGTTTTGTCTGATAAAGTACAAAAACTGATGAACCAAAAAAAAAAAACATCTATTTAACACTGTTTTCCTATCCATTTAACCCTGTCTGCATTGTCTCTGTTTACCTCAATATATGTGCACTTTTTTGAATAAAAAATAAATAAAATCAAGTGAATAAATGTCCACAGGTAAACAAATGTAAGTTGTCTAAAAAATAAATAAATAAATAATGACAATAAAGAGCATTTTAGTTCACTTAACAACAGCAATTTCACTTAACAACAGCAGCTCTTAATGTCTGAGAGAGACTAAACATTTTATAAATAAAAAATGTTGGTGTGGTGACCTGCTGTTGACTCAGTGAAATAAATAATCAACATCATAAGAATAGACATATGATCATACCAATTATCTAAAAAAAATGGCATAAATCAGAAACATTGATGAACTGGCTGATGAATTAATCTATCTGCTGTTATATCAAATACATTTCTTTTTACCCTTATGTTATACCCTGTTTATTTCTGCAACACGAGAACTACTATGAGTACTACCGGTCACAGAGCTAAGCTCCTGTCATACATAGTCTTGCACACAGACACACACAAACCTCATGAGGACGACAGTGCCCTATTTGGGTAGGGTGCCATCTCCTGGTTGGAACGGAGCATGTAACCTCATACTCCAACCAGAGATGTGGAAAGTGGGCTGGGAATGAGGGGATACAGCTTTCTGCTGTTTCCCATGAAGCTGCCACATGTTGAAATCTTTTTTATAAACCTACGTCTCCACAGATTGTGCCTGCTTTATCTCGGTCACATCATCAACCCCAACTACCACTGCCTATAGCACACAGGGCCAAAACTTTAAGAGGTTGCATCAATTTCTTTTCTTATTCATAAATGAATTGTTTCTTTTTTAATGGTTTATTGTTTTGTCTGTAAAGCGTCAGGAATCATTGAAAAATGCCAGTTAAAAGTTCCTAAAGCTGTAGGTAACATCTTTTTCTTACTTGTGTGTCACAGTCTTTTTCCATTTACAAGAATATAAAGCACAGGTTTTTGTTCAAAATTAAAAGGAAGTAACTATGAAAGGTTTATAATGTGGTTTCCATGCTTTTAGTATTTATAATTTTATTGTTTGGTTATCTGCCTAATTTTATTGCTCTTTGGGAGCAACCTTACCCTGGGGAGGTAAGGATGTCTACAAGTGTGGGTAATGAGTTTTGTCAGAAATTAGTAATGTCTGTACAAGATCAGTTTGTTTACATGTGACGAATAAATGCATTGGTTATGAGATTATAATAGAATTTTTCTGATATTGTGCACTAAACTAGCTGTATTCACTTTGGAAGATGACTTATGGATATCTGGAGGTGACACTGGGTGGGTGGTGTGTGTGCGGCATGTTCACATATGTGTGTGAAAGCAGAGTGTCTGCAGAACTGGTTGCAGAGGCCAGAGGTAGCAGGTAAATCATTGGTCATCTCAGGCTAGTAAAAGAGGCTTAGTTAAGTGACAGGAGAGGAAGAACCTTCACAGAGGACTGCACACACAAACTGTGCACTGTCTATAGTATGTAAACACTGTGTGTTAAGGGAGAGTAACAGGCTTAAGGCTCTGATCTCACTGACTGCCATCGGTCTGTTCCGCAGACGCCAGCTGGTAAACATGCCAGTGTGGGCCAAGTCTGTGTTTGTTTCGGGCGAGGGCGGAACCTGCATCTTTATTGTGCAAAATCTACAGATCGTGCAATAACGAGAAAATCGAGTATGCTCAGAGTTAGCAGATGTGCAGGAGTGTGCAGCATACCTTTAGTGCCTACCTAAATGAATAGAATTTTGTGTGTGTGAAAGGGAAAGAGAGAGAGACGGACAGTTTTACAGCGATGTGTCTCCTTCATGTCTTATCTCCCTCCTCTCCTCTCCTGCACTCCATGTGAGGGCAGATTCTCTCCTCTTTATGACTCTTTATCTGACATGAAAGGCACTAACATGGGATCCCCGCCATTACGGCTCCATCAACATGAAAAGCTCTGACACAGGATTCTCCACCGCGGCTCAGCCCATTAAGGACGACTGGTGATCCTGTGCTCTGTCAAGGAGCCGTCACAAGCAGACAGCACCAACATAATGAGGACTTAAAACCTTAACCTTGCCTTTAAGACCCTTGGTCAAAAGCAGCAATAAAACCTTGAGAGGGCACCTACTGGCTGGCCCACTTGGTAATTACAACCCATGTCCTAGCACTGACCCAAAAGGTCCCATAGTTTAGATATACAAAAGAGTGTTAGATAGTTCAGAAGAGAGGCTGAGAGGTCACAGGCCTAACACTATGATTGTTGTTATTCTAAAATGGGAAAAGCAGCAGCCTCATTCTGCTTTTTGCACCTACTCTAATCCCCTGTAGATGATGCCTAACCAGTGTTAATTGTCTTAAATAGAGAAATAAAGCCTGCGATGGGCAAAAACAGCAAATTACATCAATAGAGCTGCAGAGACTAGCAATATGACATATACAGAGATGACTTTGCATATGGGAAGTGTTTGGAGATAAAGACAGAAAATAAAAAAGGGGGATTTGCTAAATAATTCTTAGGGTGACACATTACCTCCTGACACTGGAGCATCCATGAACACTGCACCCATCTTCTCCGCAGCTACTGCCATCTCTTTTGAGACAGCAGGGTCGATGGTGGAGGAGTCAATCAGCAGTGTTCCCTTCTTCACCTTCCTAAAAAGACCACACAGACACCATTAACACCTCATGTACAATGCAAACAATAGATTCCATCTGGCCTAGACTTTCTGTTGGTTTGATAAACATGCCATAATTAATGTAATGAAATAAGAAAAAATGGATTTGGAAAGTAAAATAGATATCATCTTTTCAAAATGATTGGTTCAGTTTATTTCACTAATGCATTTTGTTTGGGTTTATATTTGTCTTATTTATGTATTATTCTATTAGGTTATGTATTATTCATTTTTTGAAAATCTAATAAAGTGGTGGAAAAAATCCGTAGCAGTGCTGTTTCTTTCATACAGGTTTTAAAGAGGTAGGGAGGGGTTGCATAAATGTTGCAGCCTGTGACAGTAAATTTTGCTTACTTGAGGATGCCATTTGGGCCTGTGTAGACTTCAATAACGTTGGGACTGGAGGGCAGCATTGTGAGGATGCGGTCCGCTTTCTCTGCCACTTCTGCTGGAGAGTCTACTACCTGAAGATTAAAGTCATTATTGAACAATATTATCAAGTCATCAATACGATTCTCCATGAAGGGAGCCGTACCAAATAACCAAACAGTACATTCATACAGTTGGCTT
>JAOWBC010000539.1:11324713-11336996 GCA_028566105.1 Hypoplectrus providencianus | reverse complement strand
TTATCAAGTCATCAATACGATTCTCCATGAAGGGAGCCGTACCAAATAACCAAACAGTACATTCATACAGTTGGCTTTCTAATTCCAAGTCAACATATGAATGCTGTGAGACAGCCTGTTGGCTCAGAGGCTCATATTCATTTAGTATCTGTGACCCTGTTGAATGTTGAATACTATATTTGTTACATTTTATTAAATGCTCAAAGGTCCATATGTGATGTGTTACTGACTGCATGTTACCTGGGCACCGATGTCCTGCAGCTCCTTGCACGACTCGGGGAAGACATCAGTGGCAATAACAGGATAACCATTTTTTAACAGGTTTCTGGCCATGGGACTGCCCATGTTTCCCAGACCAACAAACCCCACTGGTGTTTTTGAGGCCATTGATCGCGATGACACTGAAGGGGAAAATAACATAAAGGTGTGTTAGAGGTGTGTGAAACAATTGTGAAACTTTTTGTATATTACAATCCTCAATATCTCAACAGTTCAATGATGGCTGAACACAGTAGCTACCTGTCATAAAACTGTATCCAACTGAAATAGTGCAGTTAATTATCATATACAAAGTGCTTTTCTTGAAATTAAGACTTCTTTCCACCTTGAGTAGTCCTATGAACAGCTGTCCCTATCCCTATGACTCATGACTCTCAAAACAAATGGTAGAAAAAAGGTAGTGAAAAAAAAAATGTCTATCCTTTTATTTTCCAGTAGAAAATGCTTCAATTAGAGTCAATAACAACAGAGAAAAATCCTTCTGCTCTAAGTTACGACCAGCTTTTGGCCAGTCTGGCCAAGCTATTAAACACTGCTGGCTCAGCCAAGGTCCCGCCAGGTTAACAGATACTAAACGGAGTGGAACTCTGGCGGTGAACCAACCAGACTACAACAACAGGATTAGGCCTTGATAATGAAGCACAAACAGAAAGCCTTAAAGCACCTTAAATTCAACCAACCCTCCCACATATACAGGAGATACAACACTGCTATCAGTCCAGGGATGATACTCTTCATTAATTAATTCAGTTGCTGCTTACTTGGCATGAAATAAGTTTTGTCCAAATCACCTGTCAGTATATAGTAGAGATGAGTAGCTACTATATTGTTATGAACTATGAAACAAAAACAACCATTGAGACATAAAGACATGACATAGCCCTTGCCACATTGTCATAACAGCCATTCTTTAAACTGAGTTTACAACAGAGTTTGGATGCTGTATAAAACACAAAATAAATGAATAAATAAAACACAAATAAAAAAATAGGATTAGTTACTTTATTCTAATATTAGGATTTGAAAATCATTTCATCTAGTATTAGTTATTATTTTGTGGATACCCAAACCTTTTTGGAAGAAAGGCACCTAACAAAATGCTTAGACCTTCCAAAAACTGCAACAAGCCAGTACTGTTTTAGGTGAAAAAGAGTTTAACAATTACATTACTACAGAAGTCAGAAGTGGAGTTTTGCTTATAGGACTGATATGCACATGGTGAATGTAAATGTATTTTGTGCTTTTCTACTTAATGCTCAAGAAGGTTGAAACTTAGTAAATTATTTTGCTCAAGGACATGTGGACAGGAGGAGACAGGGGTAGCCTATAGGACCATCATACACTGCTTTGTAATTAATAGAGAACCCGCTCTTCCTATGCCACAACTATCCATGTTATCATTTTCTTTTATTTAATATATGTATTCAACATTTCAGTGCTACTCTTAACCTAATTGTGTCATGTAAAATGTCAACATGTAACATTTATTAAATATATTCCACATGTTAAAGTATACTGGCATTAGGTAAACAGCTAATTTGTCTGTTTAAAAAAAAAAATCTATTTATTTACTAAAACATAATTATAACATCGCTCAACATGATTACATAAGTATTTTAACCCATTTGAAGGGTTTGCTGCCATGTTGTACTTCACAATGGACTTTGAAACTGGTTATGCAGGACAGGGGAAAGATTATGTCTGCTTTGTAAAGGGGAAAATACAATAATACTGTATTTGGATCTCATTCACAGAAATAATTATTGTAGTTAATTGAAACACCGCTGTGCATTATCAGGATAAAATAAATACAAATATATTAATTCACACAGCACAGCTGACCTCTTTCCACACCATAGGTACATGCTATGAAGAAAGGACCAGTATAACTATCATACCATATCAGTTGTCCCTAAATTTCTAGTAGATTCTTAACTTGGATCATTCAGTCAAAATTCACTGTTGCTGAGTCATTAAACATAGTTGTGTTGCTATGTAGTGGGACAGGGGGTGTGAACAGAGTAGGCGTTGTAGCAGTGTTGCAATCAAAGGCTAACCCATATATGTGTTTAATAGCGAACAAATGCTTATATTAGAATCGAATAGCAACATCCGAAGCAGAGTGAAATAATCACAACCCAATGCTTGCCTTTTTTATTCATCGGATGTCTACAAAGATGTCAATTAAAACTAGCTTTTCCTGGCTATTATTTCATATTTCATTGTTGCTCCTGTCTATTGAGACACATTGTCTTAACATACTGCATGGCTAAACAGCACGTAGCAGGTGTCCACATCAGGGACATTGTGTTCAGACTGCCATGCTTAACTTGCACAGGCAGAGAGTATTCATACTTTCTTCAGATGGCTAACTAGCTAGCTAACGGGCTTGAGCATGTTCCGCCTGCATTTTCCTCTCAACACACGGAAAAAAAGGGCACAAGGAAAGTGACAACATACCGAATACATTACCGTAAGCAAGGTCGACATGCTTATTCCACCTTAATAATACATTTCGCGACCCTCTAAACAACGCAGCCATGCTTCTTTCCCCTTGACCTCGGCGTACGGTGACAGCTGTCAACCCAGGAAAGCACAACTGAACTCCTATGAATGACTTTAATTTCAACCAATCAAAAGTCTTAGTGAGTAGCAACAGCCAATGGGAATGAGGCAAAGGCGGGATATCCTGTGGTTTATTCTAATACCCTTCTAACCGCCTCCGTGAGTACAATATCCACTCTAATGAACAAAAATGTTCGATAAATATATTTAAAAACAACTTAAGTAGATCCGCAATATATATTTTGTCTTACAGTACATTGTACATAGTTATCACACAGTAAGAAGAGAGTTGATAATCTCCATTGTAATCATGCGACATCGTTTAGAGGGGATATATAAAGCAAGGGAACAGAATTGGTAAACTTACAATTAAAAGGTAATTAAATTAATAGCTAATTAAGAGAGTTCTCTCCAGTGGTGGAAACATCTGCTTTCTCCCCCTCCGCATCCTCAGCACCAGTGGTACTGCTCAGCATCCCGGAAGTTGAGCATCATTTGCTCCTTCAGGAAGGGACGCATCATCGTCAGAGCTTTGTCAACAACGGGGACAGTGGCAAAACATCGGCCTGTCCGGCGGAAATTCCCTCTTTTTAGCAAATGGAATTCATATGAAACTGGTACTCTTTTAGTTTCAAGCTACATTAAAGCCTGCAGATTTTGTGTCTTGTGTCAGCAAGCTAGCTAATCTACTAAGATTCTGTTTAGCTAGCCAGTGACTTGACATGACATGGCCTGTTCACAAGCTAGTGTTAGCTGATTAGCCTCCGTAAATAAGATTATACTCTGACTAACTCGGGTAATTTTTATATGACATGGCTCTACGGAAGATGTTTCGTGGAAAAAGAGAGAAGCAGTCGCCTCAGTGGCTCACTGTACAGACGATGTTATGCTAGCTTGTTAGCTGAATTGAGAATCTGTTATGACTATGTTACTTTCACGTTCATTTATCCTGGTCAAGAGTCTGGTCAAATGGAAATGGAGAGCGACAGAAGGGTGTGTCTTAGCTTTATTCGCATTCCGGGAAAGGATGAGGGGATACAACGGTTGCTGCATCACTTGGAAGCAGCTGTCTATTCACACCTACTCTATCCTGTAATCTGGACCACCTCTAAAGGCTCAGTCCTACCAGTTAAAATCATCTGCCTTGTTGAAATGTAATTACAGGAGTTAAAGCAATGTGGTGGTGTCTTGGTAGATGGATATACTGTGGCTTCCTATCTACCTATTTTCTTAAAATGGGTGCTTCTTTTAGTATAATGTTTTACAAGTATGACACCATCGGCTAGAGTATTTATTCTGCAAAAAGACTTTGAGGCCCTGAGGTTATTTTAAGTCAGTACTAGATCTTAACTAAAAGACTTAAATAGGAATATGTGAAATAGGCTGTGTGGGTATTTAAAAATGTTCCACAACATCTGTTCTTGTTTACTTTATATTTACTAAATATTGTTATATACAAATATTTTATGTTTGTGATACTAATCTCATCTGTCCTTTGCTCTTTTGTCCAACAGACAAATGAAGTGACCCACAGGATACAATGTCATCGTTCCAGGTGGTGGACTCGTCGCCAGGCAGCAGCGTCAGCGTCATGGAAACCTCCAACTTTGCCCACGTCATCTTCCAGAACGTGGGGAAGAGTTTCCTGCCGCAGGCGCCCCTGGAGTGTCGCTACACCCTGACCCCTTACATCACTCCCCACCCTAAAGACTGGGTGGGCATCTTCAAGGTACATCACATTCACCACAGCTGCCTTTACTCCCACTGTACTTCAAAGGCATCATCAAACATAATCAATTAAGGAGCAGACTTTTAATAATCTGAGTCATTTATGTAACAGAGAGATATTAAGAGATTTGAAGTATTCCCAGCCCATTACATTAGTGTTTGTAGATGGATTATGTGTTACAGGTTTATTAAATGTGAATAGGTTTGCATTTGGGGCACATCCGCCTTGACACTAATGGTTCACCTCTTCACTACATGCCTAAAACCTCACCACAAGCTTTGGTGTGGTTGCTCTCCATGCGAAAGAGGAAGAGTGTACATGGTGGGCTAGTAGCAGTCGGTCTCGCTGGGGGGCAAACATTTGGTGCTCTTTACGAACCACTCTGATTCTTATTAGGACTTCTTCCCCCCCCACCTCACTTGTTCGCTCCCCTCTGTCTTTCCATCAGTCTTCTCTCTGCTTCCTGCTAACCAACCTCCCCCTCTGCTCCGCTCCGCTCTTTTATCAAGGCCATCAAATCTCACACGTAATTAACAGGAAATGTGAACTAGGAAACTTAATGTCTCGTAAAGACATAAGACAAACATTTTATTGTTGTTTAAGAACTGACTTCAAATCCACCAGCTCAATTAAAAAGGAATAAAGACGCTGTGTTTATATGGAAAAAAGTCAATTGGAAAATTTAATTGTTGTAATCCGCGCTAATGAAAGCTGTTTGATGGTTGGTGCTTCATGTCAGATAACAGGCAGACTGAGCTTCTTTAATCCTTTTGACGTACATGTCCGTCTTTTGGTGTTTGTGGAGATATCTATTTTTTTTTAATTCTGAAAAAATTGGCAATATGTATGTGTGTATGCATGCATCATAACAATGACTTGCCTGATTATAATAACCATTCAACTTGTGATAATTTCCCCATTTTGTGTGCTTTTAAAAATATTAATCATCCACTTTGAATAGGTAATTTCTTTGCGCCACAAAACAATTGCTAAAAAAACATGTTTTAGTATGAAGTTAGACAGAGTTAAAGTTGTCTAATCTCTCAATACTTTAATACTCTTTTGATACCATTTGTTTAAGATGATACTATGTCCACATTTTATTATTTGCACAACTCTTGAAACTTTAAAAAAAATGCCTACATTCTTATTTTAACCCAAGGCTGCACTGATTAAACTATGGGGCAGAAAATCTACTGTGTGTTAGTATCTGTTAAGTGACTTTTTTTGCTCGCACTGTGTTTTGGTTGGTAATGGCAAGAAAAAAATCTAGAAATTCTATTTTATGTGCTGAGGATTTTTTTCTTTTGCTGCCATGGTATTATATACCTATGTATACCTACTACCTAAATTATAAAATACTCCATTACAGACATGCCCTACATGCTAATCCCATGCAGTTTGGAGCGAAAACCAAGCAGCACACATGTTTTTTTCATATTATATTAAATATTCCTGCATATTGGGTTCCTTAAAAAACTCGGAATGCATAAATGGGGTATTGCTGGAAATATAAGATTATTGTGGATTAATTTTTTTTCATGTGTGAGAGCTATTTTTGAAACCTGCCACACTTAATAAAATGAACTGTTGACCTTGAGGGCCATGAAACTAACTGCAGAGGAGAGACCGAGAGCAATTGGAAGATGTGTGGCTTTCCTAGTTGTATAGAAAGGTGTTTCACCAGTTTAAAGTAAAGAAAATGCATTTCTTGCAGAAATCACCAATATGTCAAAAAGTGTTTTGAAAAGCAATGTTTCACAATATAGATTTATTATGGTGTTTATCAATGGATTCTTGTGTCAATTTTGGAGGGGCAAATGGTAAAAATAGCTTAACTATATTCCCAAGACATAATTGAGCATGGAAATGACTGTCACAAATTATGAAATTTTCGTACAGATTTATGACTAGAACAACTTGACCCTCAGTGATTAGCTACATCCGGGTTCCCAGCTTTCAGATGATGTACACCACTATTACGTTGCATCTATTATCTTCCCCTTTAGACCCCTTGTCCCTCAACCCCTCCCCTCTGAAAAGAGGTCTGAGTAGTAAAGGCTTAACATTCTGTTGTGGCGTCAGCCTTCTCCAGGTTGTTTGGGAACTCTGATGATGGAATCATCAGGTTGATGGATTATTAAAAAATGATTGATTAGATTTGACTTTCTCACAGAGTACAAACAACATTGACGACATTCTGCCATGTGAGTCTTTTTGGCTCCCAGAGGTGATACCTTTGTGCAGAGATGACTCAGGGAGAGAGCATTTTCTCCCACTTACCTTCACATCTATAGGCGTTACCTGTTTCGAGGGAGAGAGAGACTAAGCAATAAGGCTGACTTGCTATGAGGATGACTCAGACTGCACGGGCAGGCGCTGCTTACTTGAGTTGTGCACAGACACCCCCTAGTGGCAGAAAATGTTAATAGTACTATTAATGCTCCTTGATGGTGGTGCACTCAAAAAGTACTCACATGCAGTGTCTACACAGTAAACATCACCAGTGCACACTTTAATCAAGCGCCTTTTTATTCCAGTATGGTGAATGAAAACTACATTCATGACAAACAGAAAAATAACTTGTTTTCCTATGAAAGCCCAGTTTAGTTTGATACTTGAAACATGCACACACATATTAACACACACACACACACACACACACACACACACACACACACAGGCACACACGCAACTCCCAAAAAAGCCCTGTGGAGGTTTTCGGTTGTGGCATGTTTGTTGGGTCGGCAGGGAGAAACCCGTTGTGTGAGTGTATAATTAAAGTGTCATCGCTCTGTTCCCTCACACCTTGGCTGAATGATTGATAGCTGCTTTGCCTGTGATTATTTTATAACATCACTCCTGTGTTGGAATGCCACACCATACCTAACCAAACGTCAGTCAACTTCACTCTGCAATTAGCAAAATTATTTATGTCTCTTCTCTCTTAAGCAAACACACGTGAGCGCACAAGCAAACCTGGCAGGTGTCCACTGCTGCCTTGTCTCTCACAGAGATACTGTTGGATGTGAAAGGAATGTCCTTGGCCCAGGTTTTCACGCTGACAATTACCATTTGTTTTGAAGAGCATTATACTGGGTGTAATAGGTTGATAAGGTGCGCACAGCAATTATGTATCGTGCAGCAGCATTATCCAACCTGATATTATGACAAATGTTTTGAGTAACTCAGATGATTTACTGTTGACATTTAAAACTTGCCAAACCTTATCGGGTATTGGTCTATTCTTATATCCCTGGATTGTTTTTCTTTCTTTTCTTTTTTTTACTTCAGTGTAATGATTGATTGTTGTTTATTTAAGTATTTATCAACAGAAATGTTTTTATGTGAACATGGTAAATTTTTACTATCGTGTCATTATTGAACCTTTGATAGTTATGGCTCATTTAAACTAAACAAAACCAAGTAGCCCCTCCCAGTGTTATGTGCATACTATAATTTCCAGTATAGCATAGACACCCAACTGTCTGAACTGTAATAGTATATGATTTCTATATGGCAGCAGTCCAAAGGAGTAACTTTCCCTTGTGCCACCTTTCTCTGTTTTTTAAAAATGTTTTTAAAAAAAGGCCCACAGGTGGTTGAGTTGTCCGCAACTGAAATGCAGTTATGCAATGCGACAAACACGTATCGCACATGTGAGTTGAAACGAGGTGTATGTACATGAGCGAGAGTGTGTGGCTGTGCGCAACAGATTTACGACGCAGGACCTGAGTTATGATGTTCACAACTCCCTTTCATCATCTGTCACCTAACAACACATGAAGTCCATGGTATAATACCTCCCTTGCCATTTTGTGTAAAATTTTCACCTTTTCTTCCTTCATTCTTTTTCTTTTTTTTTCCCCATTTCCCCGTGGGTTGTTCTCTGTCGTCTCACGAGTCCGCGCATGTGTGTGTGCACGCACGCAAAGCTGCATACACTCCTGCCTCCCCACCCCATTCTCACACCTTCACTGCCCCTCTTTTTTGTGAGCCCAAAAGGGGAAGAAACTGAGGGGAAGGAGGGGGAGGAGGAGGAGGTGTGTGGAAGAATGAGGGGGCATGGTTTTAAATGTTTCCACTCTTGACTTGCTCATTGTGTGTAATCTTCCAGCTTTCTGTCTTCAGTGTTTCTTGAAATTAAATGATTTAAAAAGGACATATGTCAACTAGTTAAGAAAGTTTGTTATTTTTTTCCAACAAAATACAAATTTACACTGTCCAACCTGGCACTATTTTTTGTTGTGGATCTACATTTTCATTACTGTTTACGTCCTTAGGTGGGCTGGAGCACAGCAAGAGATTACTACACCTTCCTTTGGTCTCCTATGCCTGAAAACTACGAACCAGGAAGTACTGTGCACAGGACTGTGGTGTTTCAAGGTACACACACACACTCACACACTCACTCAAACACATGCGCGCACACACATACACACACACACACACTATGTAAACCACTATACAGGCCGAGGATATTCCAAAGTAACTCCTCCATTTTACGGCGTGTATAAAAACCAGCACTTTTATTTAATAAGGGAACACAACCGCAAACGGCGGCCTGGGACCTGAGCACCTCTCAAACCACACACATACACACACACAGGTTGAGGGCCTGCAAACTGGTTTTACTGGGCCTGGAACGGTCAGATATTACACAGTGAAAATATGAGAGCGTGCTGTGGTGTGTCAGTAGTCAGTAAAACCGGTTGGCTGCCGGATGTTCTGTACTTACTCCTCCACGTCCCGGAGAACCAGGCCCAACATGTGAGTGAGTGAGCTCCCACAGTGTAGTTATGGCCTTATCGGAATATAAGTACATAAATGATTTGTCACCTTTGGAAATATTCAATATTTTTCTCTAAATTTACCTACTGCTCTAAGGTGTGAAAGTACTTCCTTGTTTTTATACAATGTGATTTCTGTTCTCTATTCTGAAGCAGAATCGTCGTAGGTATTGTAGAAATGTTTAGGACATGCCAACTTCAAATGCCACCAGTTTAAATACAATGATACCTTTAAGGAATATTAAATACATGTTATTATCTTTTTGTAGGCTATTATGTTCCCAAATCTGATGGAGAGTTCTACCAGTTTTGTTATGTGACACATGTTGGTGACATCAGAGGAGCGAGTACACCCTTCCAGTTTAGGACAGCCACTCCCACAGAAGAGCTTCTGACTGTTACTGAGGACGACAGCAACTCAGACATACTGGTCGTCACCACCAAGACTGGCCTTCTAGAGGTATTCTACGTTTATTGTTCTGTTTATCATCTTTCTGGGTCTGGGCCCCCATCAAAGAGTCGCTCCTGTGAGAATAATACAATTAATAAATGAAATGTCCAAACATGTCATTCTAGACCGTCATATGTGCATCACAAACACAAATGAAAGTTTATTATAAAACTTAACTGTTCGTCTTGTGTTGTATTATATTATTATTATATTATATTATTATTGTATTGTGAGTTGTAGAATGTTTATGATCTCAACCATTGAGATGTTTGCCTTTAATTGGCACCTGGTGCTCATAATGCAAAAAACTAATTTGTAAAATTCCACAGAAATGTCTCTTTCTAGAAATGATGACCAGGAAAGAAAGAAGATGCATCTAAAACTGCTCATAACAGGATCTGTGCATTATCTGTATCGACTGGATGAGGCTTTCTAGAATGAGAATTTGCTGTTGAGTTGTACAAATTATTTTATTGGCTAAGTACCATCCTGTTCCATTACATTCAAGTGAAGTCAGACACATCTACCAACAGCAACTCACACCAAAACATCTGGATTGGTAAATAGGATTACAGGTTATAGGAATATTATGTATTTTTGATTATAGGGTCCCTTTTAATCAGACAGAACTTGGTGCCTTAAACACCAAATTCTTCAGGAACAAGGCACTATTCTCAACTTCTTTCTCTCAAATTACGTCGTACATTAGCAACACGTGGAGGAGGCGCAGCAAGAGCGCAGGGAGCTGCTGAAGGCCATGCGTGTCCTCCAGGAGGAGAAACAGCAGCTGCAGGATGAGCAAAAGCGACTGACCAGAGAGAGGGAGCAGGAGAGGGAGACGTGCTGCCTGCTGCGGACACATAACCAGGTTAGAGGGAGTGATGGCATCAACACTCAGCCCACATGAAGAACCTGTCGTGAAGTATTTATATAAAGGTGTAATATCACTTAAAAACAAAAGGTATTTATGCAACATTGAAATTAACAACAACAGAAGCTTGTTCCTTTACACTTCATTTGAACTCTACACCTTTATAGTTCTTCACTTCCTGTCTCACACACGAATAGCAGGGAAATATAATATATATAACCAAATACTGAACTGAAGTACAACTTCACTTCCAATTTCCTGTATCCTTATGCTTGATTATTGAATTCCAAGCCTATTTCAAAATTATTACTATTAAATTACTTAAATTTGGCAGTTACTGATACTAGTTACAGTTACTTGATACTGATACCACAAACATAAAAACTTTAATATATATTATGATGCAGTCTCATAGTGGGACAGTACATACAGTATTACACAAAGTGGAGTAAAACAAAATATGAAAATTGAATTAAAAAAATATAGGAATAGAATAAAAGTACATTAATTAAAGTAATTGCGTAATTAAAATGTAAATGTTATAAAAACAAAATTAATAACAACAACATCGAGCCTTAAGATGACTTTGCACTTGTGTATTGTGTAAGGGGTGTGTGTGCATACACTGACAGTCTCTGTTTGCACACGTGTGCGGAGCCGGTTCTTGACCAGTGATCACAGGTCAGAAAACTTCAAAGGCCCCAATTTATGAATAATCTGCGTCCATGTTTGAGAGACACACAAAGAGCTGCAGCGCGCGTGTGTTTGTGTAACGTGCATGTGTGTGTGTGTGCATGCCAGTCTTTCTCTCCTTCTTTAACGACCTGACTCAGTGGGCCAGAACGGAATCGGGACAAAGTTTTCTTGGGCATCTGGCGTCAGGGACGATGCCATCGCAACCACAGAGTGAACAAACATGACGTCAAACACACACACACACACACACACACACATGCTCATATACATCCACAAACTGCTCCCCCCTCACTCTCACACTCACATTCAGGTTCCACACCACAGGGCCCCTCTAATGTGCATTCACACAAATGCACAAGTGCGCACACACACACACACACACACAAACACACACACACACACAAACACAAACACACTCATTATGCCACCCGCTTGCAAACCCTTTTAGTCTGTGTGTGGAATGAGAGGAGGGTAGTCCGCAAAACCGCCTGCCTGAAAAAAGAGCCCTGCCCAGCCTCAGGGACAAACACCACTCAGTCACGCGATTCAGTGGCCACTGCTTTCTCACTGTCTATTTTCTCCCTGTCTGTCTGTCTTTCTTCTAATTTCCAATGTTTTCATTTCAGCTGGGTTGGTTTATTGGTATCAGGATACGTGAATTATTTCGCAAAAGCAAGGCAATGAAAAATACAGATGAGAACATAAATGAGAGTTTAACATGTTTTTTTTAAGGTTCACTTTTACCTAGTTTTCAAGTAGTTTTTACTCCATTCCCTCGTAGCTACTCACTCACCAGCATGAGTCAGATTTTAGTATTTTATGAGTTTGATAAGCAGTATCTTGGCACACACGCCTAAAACCAGTCAACTCAAGGAAACTCAATGAAAGTGGGGGAGGGGGGG